>RQTK01000929.1:182026-197906 GCA_003991915.1 Elysia chlorotica
AGAGAGAGAGAGAGAGAGAGAGAGAGAGTGGGAAGAAGATGTCGAACTTCAAACTTGGAGAGAGAGCGAGGGGTGGTAGACAGACAAAGAGATAGAAAGAGATATACAGAGTAATAAAGAAGATAGAATTTACATACATGAAAATGAAGAGTGGAGGGAGGGAGAGAAAGAGAGAGAGAGAGAGAGAGAGAGAGAGAGAGAGAGAGAAAGGGGTGGGTGGAGAAAGACCTGCTTATCTAGGTTAGGTAGACTGAATCTAGGTAGACCCGTAATTAATTTCTTTAGAAGCTTAAATGAAAAAAAAGAACCCAACATATTTTTAAAAGTGAAAATACTACCATTTTCTAGTTTTTTTTTGTTTTTCAACAGAATGTGTGAGAAAATAACTTCATTGCGCCTCGATATTTATGTCACATAAGTTCAGCCCAATGAACTTCGCAGAGCGCGAAGTCATCGGCTTTGTTGAGTCCAGCCGACGAACTTTTCAGTTAGATCTAGGTCTTTAAAATCTAAAACATAATGTCAAGGTTGTTTAATCAGGTAAAGTGGGATAAAATTTCATGAAACTTGGTCAAATTGAGACTAAAATTACAATCTAAAGGACATACAATCGTCAAGAAAGAGATAAAAGATAACCAAGAAAGTTGAGAAAGTGGATTCCAAGCAAACGAAACGGACTTGAAAGGGTGATGTAAAGCGAAAACACGAGAAAAAGAAAGTTGGATAGAAAACTTTTCAATTTGCGCATGTTCCGTTTAAATTTGGAATGTATACACTTCTTGTTTTTTTTTTTCCATGATAATGTGGATGTCTCGATGAGCGCCGATGGATTCTTACATTACAATAACCTTGGTTGTGTCCAACAAACGGTTTACGGAATGACTGATCTGAGGCATTCTGAGAGCCTTTGGTCACGAGTGGTATTGAACAATGAAAATAAGAAAGGTGTGGCTGTCTTTACGAGGATTGGTTGTATTGACAGAGAAAAGCATCAATCAGCCAATCAAGAGAGCGTTTACTTTGTGCTTAAAAAAAAAAAATACCACCGTGGTAGAAGACTATTTCTACCCCTGTAAAGCTTAAAATGTTCGTCCATGAACATTTTTCACTGCGTTTTCCCTGTTGCCGTCGATAATTAATAAAATCCTGGCGATTTCACGGCCTGGAATTCACAAAACAAAATTACCGGGTTTTTCCCAATTTCCCGGTTCACTTCGAAGCCTGAATACAACTGGGGTGACGAATTGCAAGTCAAATTTGTTTTCTCAGAAACAATACATAAAAAGATAAGAACTACCTCATGAGTTGGTTAAATGTCCAACATCAGCACAATAAAGGCTATATTGTGGATGGGCCCCAAGAAATCTGACAATTGTATGTGCTGCCATACACAAGACAGGGCAGGGATGCCACAACTCCTGTCTCGGCCAGTCACATTATACTGACTACCTCTAAAGACCAAACTTTTCATTCTTGCAAAATGTTATTTAACTAATAATTCAAAAATCAAAAGAAGGCATTAACATTTGTAACATAAAACATAAACTCTATACCCAAAACTATACATAAAATGTGTTCAAAATACCGTTGCTGTCAAACTTTCCCACTTCTTTTAGGTTTTTGACATATGAAAGCACGAGGTCTTCGATGATTTGCACCTGAAAAAAAACAACAAATGAAATGTCATGGTTCCACACATGAAAAACATACTTTTTACCTGTTGCAAAAACTTAAAAAAAAAAATCTAGTAATGGGTAAGGGATAATTTGAGGCTAAGTGTATTCCTTAAAAACTTTGTTAAACAGGGCTGCCATTAAGTTTGATGAAATCCACTGATTTTCAGCATGGGGGTCTGAGGTGCCACCGGCCCCCTGATGCTGAAGAAATTTTGTAATTTTAGCTCCTAAATATAGCCCTCAGAGAAGCTTGGAGTGCAAGTGCACTGTGCTTTCCCTTTAACATCAATTTTCACAATCGACTTAACAACACCAATGGGATCAATTTTCACAACTACTTTCCCTTCTAGCCACTTAAAGTGCCACAGATTAGAACACATGGCTTTGAGTCCTCTTTCTTTATTCTGTCCTTATCACAACATCGCAAAATGAACCGATAATCAAGGCTTGAATGACCCACCAGTCTTCATAGTGCAGATTGAAACGGAGGAAATTTGGGGGGAGGGGGGTTAGCACTATGAAGTCCTATTTCATTTTCGTTCAGTTTTTTTAAGCATAAAATATATTGAAAAAAAATAATATATATATTTAACTAACTAGACCTTTCTAAATGTTTTCTTCTTGGGAGAAAATGGCATCTAACATATAGCATTAATATTAGTCGCCCTCTAGACTATTTTGCAAAAAAGTCATGACATCACAGAAGGATGGAAAGGTGTTACCAAGAGTATGAGAGATTTTACAACATAATGTAATGTTGTCCTAGTAGCCTATACTAAAGAGATAACTCGCACTCATGTATTTTGTATTAATACCTAAGGATTGATCTCTCATGCCTCGCAGACTATTAATTCCTCAATAGATTATTACTGAAATGGTAGACCTAAAAAAAAAATTAAAAGGTCCACGATCCATCTACATCCAGAAAGTCTAGATCTAAAATATAGATCTGATGCACACTTAAATTTTCCCCTTCAGAGAAGTTTTCACACAAACCACCAGCAGTCGATTATGGATAAAAATTGTTTTTCTTCCATCAAAAATTTGAGATCACTGGGGTCAACATTTCTATCATTTGGTCTTCAAACTCATTAGTGTCAAAAATATTCCATTGAGATAACCGTGCCAACGGCAGATCAGATTGTTTCTAGGTATCATCGCCTTAGATAAGTAGGAAACGGCAGATTGGATTGTTTTGAGGTATCATCTTGAATTGACAATGGTTAGCAAATCGGGTATTTCCGTTATGATCGGAACTGTACAAAAATTATTTTAAAAATATGAAGTAATTTTTATATATTATTATGCTTAATACCAAATTTTCGACCCGCAAAATCGGTGGATCCACAGATGAGTAGCAGCCCTGGTTAAAGTAACAATTACCTTTTGCAATATAAAAAAAGGGAAAGTAATAATAATTGTTAAAAAATAATAATAAAACCTGCATGATAACTCACTTTGCTTGGATCTTTGTATATTGATTTAATTGAAACAAACAAGTATTGTCCTTTCCTCAAAGCCTTTTTGAGAAATTCATCAATGGATTTGTGGAAGACATCACCTGTAAGTAAAGGGAAGAGTAAAATAGGTTTGAAACATTATTTTAAATCTTAATTTACAACTAAAAGTAAATAGCAAGAAGAGTATTAAAGGACTGTCAAATTTAACAAGTGATGTTACCAGAATCCTTCTAGAAGGTTCTTAAAAAAGGACAGCCAGATTGTCTTGTCTAATGTATAGCGGGAACAGTGTGTAGCTTACTCGTACAGTATAGAGCCCAATTGACATCACCTCTAAGGGTTCCTCTGACCTTATTTCTTCTTACAAGTAAATCCGCCCTGTGTGTTGGTTGCTTAACATCTAATATCAGTACTATATGGGCTATTTTATGGACCAGTCCCAAGACTATCATCTGGCAACTTCACATGTTGCCACACAAAACAATGCCGGGATACCTGGACCCCTGTCACATTATACTGACACAGACCTAGCCAGTAGGGAACAAAATGACACAAACTGCTCCCCCATATAACCCCTGACCTGCATGTAGCGTTTATTAGGGCTACAACGTATTACGACTTGATTTTTTTTTAAGCTGAGGAAATTAATTTTTGCAATATATATTCAAATTCTAGTTCATTGAACATTGGGTCTTGAAAAGAAATGTATTTAAAATTATCTAGTGCTCAGATGTTGGCTTTTTGTTAGACCTAGAATTTGGTATGGATCTAGATCATGTAGATCTAATTTGGTGATTTTAGTAACTTTTTTTTATTTTATTTCTGTAACTGGGAATTAGACAATGGCAATAAAAGATCAAATGGATTTAGATTAAGATCAACAGATGTACATCCATATTTATAACGCTTGAGAAGAGGAACAACAGCTACTAGTCTAGCTGTGCTATAAAATCTTTTCGACTGGAGACACCTTATAGCAGGAGTTTTCATTCACCATAGAAGTAGTACCCTAAGCCTTTTCAAAGAAAGATGCACAGATTATACAAACTAGATATATCTACATATGAAATTAATATACCCTTCTGAATTAATATTTATAGAATTCAATGCCCATTATACCAAGTCTTAAACGCATATAAGTTGGCTAAACTTACCTGTCATAAAGGTTAGTGGCAAGCATTTAGGCATAGAAGCCCGAGGATGCTTCTCTAATATCTCTGTATACAATTTCATCCTTTCTTCAGATTCTCCCGCTGTTTAAAAGAAAAACAAGATGCTTAATGTCAGAGAACTCACATGTTTTCATTATGCTATTAAGAGTTTCACCCGTGCGCCAATATTTTTTTTTATTTAAATGCATTATAAGACTTTCCATCAGACTGTTACATATTCTAACATGTCATAAAAGCTATCAAGGAACAATCCAGCATATCCAATGACTCAAGTAAAGTTAATGCCATTATCCTTGACTCCTGAACAAGGAAAATTTATTTCCATATGAATAGTATCAAGATACAACTAAATCGATAATGTTTTTTAAAGAGCATGATTTATGGTTTAAAAAATGTGTCAACTTTACTCACCTAGACCCATTGCTTGTTCATATTTATGGTAATATGACCAGTTTTCTGGATTTCTACTAATGAGTGCTTTATTGATCTCTGCTGCCTTTTCTGGTTGACCCAATTGTAAATACAGAGATGCTGAAAAGAGAATTTCAAGGAAAAATATTTCAACTGCTTATTATGTCTAAATCATATCATTTACCCAAAGTCCTTTTCAGAGGAATATTAAATAACATCCTCCTGGGAAAGTCTTTTATCAAGCAACATATGATTCATGGCAACTTGAAAACCACTCACACCTACAACAGTCTTCTAATTGATTCCAGTATATTTTGAACATTATTGTCACACACGACTTTCAAAGAGTGGCATTTAAGTTGAGCTAGGCAGAGGCTCATGGCCGTATTGCCTTACCTTAATGGTAGTCAAGAGGACTCATTTCACCTCTCCATTACCTGCGGTACTGAGGTCTGTTACTGAATCAAGTGCCCTCACAATTAGTGATACAGATTAGTGAATATTAATAGTGCGCAACCTTAAAAAAGTCAAAAGAGAAATTCATCATCATCATCATCGGTATCGAAGAAAAAATCACATCATCATCATCATCATCATCGGTATTTTGATTAACGTGCAGGTACTGGGGCAACATCCACATCAGTGGAACCCCTTCCAGGTAGCTGGCTTGCTGCACGCATGGCTGATCTCACACCAGATCTCCAGGTGTTTCTGTCATGAGGGTCAGTTGTTGAGAGTTTCCAGTCTTTCCGATCCCTCTCTGTCACCTGAGCACAACCTTAAAAAAGTCAAAAGAGAAAAAAAAAAGAAGAAAAAAACTCTTAAAACCAACACGCATGTCTAGATTCGGAATAAAAACTAGAGTGAATTACATTAATTGGTTAAAGTTACCTTAAATATATTGAACGTTAAAATATCAACCAATGGAATCACATGAATAGTTCGGCAAATTCTCTGCCTGCCAGTCATATTACGACGGTTATATCATGGATCATAGCCTGAATATCTAAGAAAGAAAAGGGATGAGGAAGGAGCAAAATACTCCCCCCCCCTCCCCCCCGGTAGAGATCTTGGGTAATCCGGCAGTGTTTATTCCCCTTGTGTAAAGACTTCGACCATTGATGTAGGGAAAGATGAAAACCATGCTTTGAGCGATTCACATGAGTGTCAACCACCGCCCCACAGAGACACAAAGACTGTACTGGTTGGCATCTATAGTAAAGGTCTAGCTGTAAATACTTGCTGTTACCCACAAAGAAGCAGTTGTGTTAGGTCGGAGGGAAAATTTTATGTTTGTATAAATTAAAAGACCATCTAGACTAGAAGCTGTGTGTCCAATTCTGGGTATAAGGTCAACATGATTCATTATCATCAGTGCCTGTTCTGTTTGTGTTAACTGTCTAGTGTAACTGATGATGTCCTCTGGGATTTCACTGAGCACAATGCAACCTTCAAACTGCTTTGTCTTTTGTGTTCAAGAACAGGCTCCAGTTGCTGCCATATATCTTAATTAATTACCCCAAATCCGTTCAAGAAGCTTGTGGTGTTTCATAACGATACCAAGGAGAATGGGCAGATAGGGAGGAACAATAAATCCAATGGTATCTGCTGAAAATGGGTGAAGCTACAATTGAAACAGTTCACATCCCGTTCGATGTCGTCACCGCTATCCTGAAATGCTTGGTTTCTCTCGCTGATACCCTCAACAGTTCTATCATCCAAGGGTTAAAGCTGCATGCATTCGCCACCTTGTGGACCCGACAAGCCTAGCAGTTTGTATAGGAAGTCATAGTCTCCATGGAATACTTTGATTTCCCTACCTTGCCTTTCAAGTTTCACGGTGTGTTCTATTTCATGTGAGGTAGTTGGTTGGTTGGTTTAACGTCCAACAGCAGCACTATATAGGCTATGTTGTGGATGGGCCCCAAGACGGTCTGACAATTTTATGTGCTGCCACACACGGACAGGGCGGAGATACCATGACTCCTGTCTCAGCCGGTCACATTATACTGACACCGACCCAACCAGTAGGGAACGCAACAGCCAGGATTCGAACTCGGGACCTTTTGCGTCGGAAGCCGATGTTCTACCCCCGGACCACTGCGCCCCCCACCCAAATAGAGAGAGCTTATTTGAGAAATGCAAATAATAATAAAAAAAAATTTTATAAGTTGGGCTCATGGATTACTAAACTATAGTAGTCCTTGGTTGGCTTAAAAATATTCACTAACAAATAATATTCTAAAATATCAACAAAAAGACAGGAATTTACAGTTTTCACCAATATAAAAACAAAATGTGGCACTTTCAATTAATAGTGGTTATATTTAATGGCGATCATTGGATGAAAAACATGCATATCTTTGTTCATTTTTGCTCGTTAGCTAAGGTAAACCTCAGGTAAAAGAGCGTACGCCTGGCCTGAGTGACGGGTGTCCCTAGGGAGGCGATTTATGACTCTGCAAATGGTAGGCAGCTGCTCAACTCAAATATACAGAATCATGCGTATAGTAACTGTGCACAAAGCCCTCCCACAGTTAGTGGTTATGTGCTTCTTATACAAATTACATATTACCATTGACTTATATAAGATTTGAAACATATGCAATCCTCACCTAAGGTCTCTTGAATGTACAGTTTATCCACAATCTGCTTGTCATAGGTTCGAAAATGTTCCATAGCCTCCTGATACATGCCAGCTTCCTGCATCACCATGTTTTGGTAGAGAAGAAGTTCACTGTGCTCATAGTCAAAGCTCTTTGGCTGAAAACAGATTTAAAAATATAGACTATTGAGTCCACTAAAAATTACTAAACTCTCTTTAGAATTAAAATTTTTTTTTTAATTATGGTAATACTAATATTGCAACAGTCCTGAATTTAACATTTAAAAATAACAAAACTGTAAGTTTTAATAGGTATTTTTTTTTTAAAGGAGACGGAAAAGGGCATGTACTGTTTGTGTTTTTCTGAACTCCTCAAGAATCTTTAGGCACATGTCGTAGTCTTTCAGCAGATGATATGCCATTGCGTAGCCAATCCATGAAGCTCTTTGTCCAGGTCTCAAAGCAAGAAGTTGATACCTTGTTTCCTGAAATAAAAATCTCTAGATTGTATAAATGTAAAAACCACATGCAGCACATACTTTATTTTCATTTCAACGCAACAATCACAGTATCACATATAACTCTACAGATCACAGAAGATGCACATATATTTTATCTATCCAGACCTGCCAACTTTTCAAAATGCCAAATAGGGAATTTTGAGCGCGGCGACTCACACCAAGGGCTTACTAATCGCTATGAGTATGACAGATCTAGATTGAGTCCCAAAGTGCGGGAAAGCTGGCGATGATACTCTCGATTATAGATTTAGATCTAGTTTGCCTACCTGTTTATTATTATAAAATCACACCTGAGCGAGTGAAAGATAACATAACTGTTGTGTTGATCACAAGCTTCATTTCCAAAACAGTACTTTATTCTAGATCTTGATCTATCCATTGTTGGAAATGACGGCAAGTCAGAAGGTATGGATAGACAGATCGCCGTGATTGGTGTTGTTTGGACGAATAAAGTCTATAACAAACCACAGTGATTCGATAGGCTATTGTGGATATTACCGATAATTAGCAAAGAAATTCGTATCGATTAATATTTAATATCAACATCCCGTTCGATTTATCAATGCGCACCTTTTTTTCTCGGTTCATTTTATTTTTTTTTAACCTTAGCCGTAAAGCGATGCTTCAGTCTACTTTTGCAAGAATGTGTCGATGTAATGTCTACAGGGTCACATCAAGAAACTCAAATAACGTTACGTTGAAAAATCAAATGAAATATCCTTCGGAATGAGTAACTTGACTTAGCGAGGTTTATCGGACTTTATATCGAAAGCAAAACGAGTTTAGCGGCACATGTACTTCCGTTTTGAATCGAAAGTAGTTCTTGTAAGAGAAGATCGGAAATCGAAACTACAGGATAAAAAGAAAACGGTACTTCCGTTTTGAAAGAAAAAGCAGTGTCGCCTGTTTTTTAATCAACGGTAGTGCTGATCGGATTTCGCTATTTTTTCGGGCGGCCGCAGATATTGTCCGCGGCAATCGTTGCTGCCGCGTAAAATCGCGGATCTGCGAAAACTGTGATCCCTGTTTGAAACGGAAAATTTATGTCCCCACAACTAGCGACCATTTTGATAAAAAGAAAACAAAAACTCTTCTTTTTGTGAAAACAAAGTTCCGGCTTCGATCGATTTTTGTTCGCCGTGTGTGTTGCTATGAAATAAAGCTGATCCCAACACACACACATTGCTGCGACGCTCATCGCCCATCGCAGAGTAAACACACTCACGCCTTCAGTCGAGGCAACTTGAGTGTGATGATATAAGACAGAGGACGTCAATAATGGCCGCCGCGGACGGCATCATGATCTGCTAGCGACGCAGTGTGACGCTGTGTTCAGGCTGGACTTCAGCTGATATTTTTTTTTTTGGGCGAGAGAAGCGTGTTTTTTTATTTATTTATTTTTTTTTTAAATATCGGGAATATTAGAGCAATATCGGGAGGTCGGGAACAGGGTACCCATATCGGGAAATTCCTGATGGGATCGGGAGACTTGGCAGGTCTGTATTACAGTCGAGCCTGCCCACCAAAGATCATAGACAAAAGTGGTCACCATGGACGTGTGGTCATTTTGGACAATAAAGTTCAATTGAGAACTGGTACTTACATTATTTTCTTGCTGCTTTGTAGACGAGTGCCAGGATTACTTAAAGCAGGTTTTTAACTGTTCCGCAGTAGTATCCAAAACCAGTATTTCCCCATTTCAATGAATAAATAGTGATCACTGAACTTTCTGAATTCCTTAGCCTTTCTATTTGATTAGAGCGGTTTAGATTGGTCGAATCTGTAGGTCAAGATCTAGATCATGTCCAATGATACTACTGCTATCATTCTACCTTTCTGTTCTAAACATCCTACAACAGCCATTTTCTTTCAATTGCTCTCTTTCGAAAACCTTTCTCTCTGCTTAATGAATTGTCTGTCTTGTTTTGTTTTCTTTTACTCTGTTCTTTCTCTATCCTGCCACGCCTTTTTATTTCTCTCATTCATTCATTTTTAGTCATTTTTGTTTAACTCCTCTTTTCTTTCTCTCATAACCATCCCTATCCTCTGTGCACTTAAGTCACAGAGCCTGTGTTTTGCAGCCCAACCCAGAGAAAAAGGAGACCTAACTCTGTAACCTGTGGCCTGACCTTTACTGTGACCCCGACCCCACTTTTATGTACTTGTGTCACTTGTAATTTCATCATGACGCAAGAAACACCCAGTGTCTACAGTACCAGTTCCAATTTCTACCTACAGCCCACCTCGTTCCTTTTTTATGCACTTCCCTTATCTCTGCGAAATTTCTTCTTTGATAACTAAGTTATCAACAGTTTCTTATGCTTTGGTCAAATCATAGCTCATATTTAGCAGATGGTAGTGGTGTTGAGTAAAAAATAGCGGAAAAAGGCTAAGGGGTCAATGAAAAGTAGTTGCCATTGCAGGTGGTTGGCTTGGCAGGTTTCACTGAATTTTAAAAACATTCTGCTAAAATAACGAAATAAAAACATGCAAAAAGTTTCCTTTCCTCGTGTTATTGTAAAAATACAGTGGCCTCCGTCTATTTTATATCTGTAGACCTTTGTAAACGGAGTTCTTTCCCATAGATCACTGCAATACAGGTTTTAAAATCTCTAAAGGTCCTCAACGTTTTAAAATTATAACATAAACATTGCTGGTTACTTACTCTATATCCCTCAATATCTCTCATTTGAATCTGAAGTAACGACAGGTCCCGTAAAATCTGAAGGTTGTCCTTCAAGGAAGAAAAAGAGCATTATAATGAAAATGCTATTAGATAGTACAATGTTAGTAAATTGCTTTAATGGAAAAAGGACTCAACATGATTATGAAAAATTCTAAATGCACACACCATACGAAATTATATAATCATCTAAATATATTTATAATACTGTAAAAAAAATCTTGATAATATCAAACATATTAGTATAACATTACAGAGTAGAACCACAAATTCTAGATATAAATGCAATGGTAACAAAATAAAATACAAGCACAACATTTTTTTACCTTGTCCCATTTAAGTGCATTGCGATAACATTTAATCGCTTCATCATACTTTCGATCAGATCTTTGAAGCAATCCATACACATGCCAACCTACAATGGGTTAAGGATAACACAACCTGAAATCTCCAAAGCTGATGTAAAATCTTATCCACCCCTGGCCATGAGCGTTATCAGCATGTACAGATGCTAGATCTAGTTGATACCTTATTTTATAGATCTCATTTTATGACACATGGCGTCTAAAACCTAGATCTAAATATAGATCTATTGAGTATCAACTAGATCTTAGATTAAGAGCTTATGTTTAGATCGGATATATAGACAACTGCATTGATAATGGTGTTAGATTTAATGGAATTTATCAGGGTGGTTCATATAGCAGAATTATTTTACAAATCATTTGTAGTATGATGAAGTGCATCAGTAGCAGTGTTTGTTGGCAGGTAGCATTTCCAAAAAAAGAAAATTTACAACATTTCGCTCCTTGGTTGATACTTCCATTTCTGTATTATATAGCTTTCAATTGGGGCTACAAGGGTTCTAGTCGCACAACCCTTTCAGTCAAGAGACACATGCACACTGAAGGAATGTTGTTCCATGTAAAAAAAAGGATTCGAACTGAAGCATAACCACACCCACAGCTATTAAAAATTAAATAAGTTACAATGTGATCCCTGCAGGAAAGAAAGTAATAACTGTCTTCTTTATTCCTCCCACACAATTAGTAATAAACGATAAGTAAAAAGCAGAAACAAACAAGATAGTGAAATCAACCAACTCCTCAGCGCAATAGAAATATATAGTTTTATAAATTTATAAGTAGGAATAATGGAAAAAAATATCGGTAACAACAGCGCAACACTCAAGCCAGTTAACCAGGTGAACAGTTAGGCCAAACGTCATTTTTTCAAACCCAGTCAACAGTGACAGACACAGACTGGCCATATGTCCGTCGGGCGGCCTTCAAAGCGCCGCATGGGTTAAGAAAACTATCAGTAAGGCTTATAGTTAAACAGTAAACACAATTAAAAAAATCAATGCTACTAGCCATTTGAACACTCATGCCATCCATTTTTGTGTGTGTGACAAAAAATAGCAGTACAATATTTAGAACCTCACATGAACTGAAGAGGTAGGCTTTTTAAAAAAAAGGATACAGACATGGCTTGTAAGGTCATTTCTGAGCCCTCTCCGAACAAAGTCATAAGCCTCTTCCTTTTTACCCAGGCAATTTAGAGTCAAACCTTTCATTGCCATGGTTTCTGAGGAAAAAAAAGGGAAAAAATCAAAAGCGAAAATACAATGGTCAAGATAAGTTTTGTTTCAATATTGGATCTAAAATTCTAAATAAACCTCTACGACAGGCTTTAGATTCACAAAAGTATACATGTATATTAGTTTATTGCAATAGCTCTATCTCCTATAATAAATGAATAATGCGAAAAAGTCATAGTTATCTACAGAGGAAGCACACCCCCGTTGAGACATACAAAAAATCAAAAAGTATTTAAATGGGGCTAGATAGGCCACACACTTCGAAAGCCTGTACATCCAAAATCACAGGCAAGCCCAGGAGTGGAAACCCCAGGCAGAGAAGCAGAAGCAGAGATAAAAACTACAGATCCCAAAAGGACAGAGCTGAAGGGAACCAGCCAGAACTGAATCCAGTTGAGGGGTGTTGCTGCGGCTTTATATTCCACAGGAAATTAAAGAACTTAAACTAGCTATTAAACTAACAGTCTTATCTACGCAATTTGTTAAAACAACTGAGATACCAGGCATATTTAATTCCAATGTTTGCCAATATGAAGAAAGGAAAACATGTGTTCTACTGACCTCCATGTTCAGCATATTTTGGATTTGTAAGGATCTGTTTTGCAAATTTTAGACCATTCTTGTATTGTTTTTGCTCATAGCATTTCTGGAGAAGAAATTGGAAAATACAATAATACAAGACATGAAAATGGTGAAAAAAATACATTCAAATTCAACAGATCAAAGTAATATCAGAAGTCTATGCTTCATTTGCATGCTGAAATAGATACTGCAAAATCTTAAGACTTAAAAATAGATATTTTCCTTTGTTTTTTTAATGATCCTCATCTAATTTGTCTCATAAATCTCTAAACATTTGTTTAAAAAATTTGATTGCATATAAGGCTCAACCAAATAAGGCAAAGCTGGGAATGATCTGACAAAAAGGAGGAAATGAAATGCTATGAGTTTTGATAACAGGAATTTTGTCCATTCTGGCTGTTTGGAAGTGCTTCTGTGATGGTTTTCTTTTAAAATACACTTATTTTGTATAAAAATAAGCCATGTGAATGTTTTTCATCATCTTCAACATTAATTTTCTGAGATAAGATTCACGAAAAGCTGCCAACCTGAGTTACCGAAAAAGAGGGACACTTTGACTAAAGATTTATAGGTGCGCTGAAACTCAAACGATCGCAGCAGGCGGAAGTTAAACTAGCGGGGTCCAGGGAAGATTTAGCCTATTTCTAAATAAAGCTCCAAACTTTAAACTTGAGACAATTTTGCCATTTTTTTCCTACCAAACTAAATAACGCGCAGTTCGTTATGGCAAGGTTCGGCTTTCTCAAAGCGCAGTAAAATCTATGACGTCAGAACGGACCTTATTTGTTCTTTCACTTTCAGTTCACAAAGTTTAAAGATCTACCGTTGATCAGTCTCACTCTGAGTCACTCACTGCAATGCAATGCCGTCTAAGGAGGCACTTCGACTTCGAGCAGGCAGTATGGGGTGAATCAAGGTTTTACTAGCTGAGACAAGTTTTTTCGGCTTTCTTCTCGCGAACTGCGTAGTGAAGAAGTCCGACTTTCTGAACGCGAATTGCGCAGTGTCTAGCAACGGCCTGTTATAAAATGTTGATATCGAATCCACAACAGGACGTCATGATAATCCTGAAGATCTAGATTTATTCCACAGCATGTAAAAAATCTAGATTAGATTCTAGAGTTAGATATAAGACTAGACAAAATAATCTAGTCTAGATCTTAAGCAAGAGGCTTGCTCCCACCATCCACTTTGATGGAACATTTTAATGCTTGGAAACTAGATCTAAGCCCGAGAGGTGGCCTTGTGATCCAGGCCTTAAAATTCACATCTAGAATCTAAATCTAGACCAATAGACTGTAACCATGTAATACTATACTCAACACCATAGATGTCAACCCACCTCCATTCAGTTTCTTAGATTCAACCACTTTCGCTAAGAAGAGGTCGATTTTTAACACTTTAGAACGCCTCAAATATTTGCTTACCAAAATTCTTTTGAAGAATGCATTTTCTTTCGGGGGCAAGGGATTTTTGGATGGCATCTTTCTGTGTTTTTTTAAATATACAATTGAGTAATAAACAGATTAAAATGTCATAACTTCCAAGTAGTAGTAGTAGTAGTAGTAGTAGTAGTAGTAGTAGTAGTAGTAGTAGTAGTAGTAGTAGTAGTAGTAGTAGTAGTAGTAGTAGTAGTAGTAGTAGTAGTATTTTCTCTATAATTTCTAGTTGTGTTTGATTTATTGTGTCCCTCAGTTGCTAAGTTGTGCGTATTCTTCTATTTATTATCATATTATTCCTATTTCTTGCGCACGTGAATCTACTGTTAGGTCCTTAGCAACTAAATAGATGTACTCAAAAGTGTTGTGCTATTGTTTCCTTTTTGGATACATTTATATAGTAGTAGTAGTAGTAGTAGTAGTAGTAGTAGTAGTAGTAGTAGTAGTAGTAGTAGTAGTAGTAGTAGTAGTAGTAGTAGTAGTAGTAGTAGTAGTAGTAGTAGTAGTAGTAGTAGTAGTAGTAGTAGTAGTGTTGTGTGTAGCAGAGCAGCACAGTAGTAGTAGTGTAGTAGTAGTAGTAGTAGTAGTAGTAGTAGTAGTAGTAGTAGTAGTAGTAGTAGTAGTAGTAGCAATTGATGAGGTGTAGGCTACTCTTAAGTGATGTGCTCTTGATTCCTTTTTGGATACATTTCTATAGTAGTAGTAGTAGTAGTAGTAGTAGTAGTAGTAGTAGTAGTAGTAGTAGTAGTAGTAGTAGTAGTAGTAGTAGTAGTAGTAGTAGTAGGCATACAAGGGTAGTATTCTTTATAGGCCTTCCTAGGCTGTGGACTAAGTTTATTGAATGCATCATGTCAGCTTCCTGACTCTCGAAAGGTCTCGCAAGTAAGCGCGTTTCTAAGAGACTAATGAAACCTGCTTACAGTTCCGCCATATCGGAATTTTCTAACTGCACCTCGTGGGTGCATGGAAGTTATGACATTTTAATCTGTTTCGTAGTAGTAGTAGTAGTAGTAGTAGTAGTAGTAGTAGTAGTAGTAGTAGTAGTAGTAGTAGTAGTAGTAGTAGTAGTAGTAGTAGTAGTAGTAGTAGTAGTTTTCTTCTGCTACTTCTACAATGATGTTTTACACATAGTAGATCTATCACTTTAAACGGCAGACGTTTAAGCACAAACGACAATTGACAAAATGACCAAACCGGTCCAATTCACTTCAAAAAATAAAAGGCACGACGGATAGATTGTTAAAAACAAAAAGAAAATAATACCCTTAGTGGGGGTCTATCTCTAAATTTGGTAAAGACTAAGTAGTGGTCTAATAATACACCATCTGTTTTTGACACAATTTCTCTATGGCTTTGACCTCTCCTATGTTCATTAGGCGGTATTGATCTATGACTTCGGTCAAGGCGAAAACAGGCTAGGATAAAACGATCTGCTGCTACGAGGCTAGTTCTCTTATGAAAAGGTTCCGAATTACTGATACAATGTACCGATAGGTTATAAAGTTGGAACCCAACGCCTCCGATCAACAATAGTGATAGTAACCATTAGGATATAAAACATCCTGTGATGGTAACAGTCCTTCTAAAGGCGCAGAAACTACTGAAGGCTCGACATATTAGCTTTTCATGGCTTTTAATTGGCATTGTGACTAGGGTAACATTTCCAGACTTGTGAGACTACAGTTATGAGACACCCCTACCAATTTTTTTCCACTAGACGTACATTTATTC
>RQTK01000930.1:40730-80059 GCA_003991915.1 Elysia chlorotica
TATCTATCTATCTATCTATCTATCTATCTATCTATCTATCTATCTACCTATCTATCTATCTATCTATCTATCTATCTATTTATCTATCTATCTATCTATCTATCTATTTATCACTCTATTATATCTATCTCTGCGTATTAATATTTATAAACTTCAAGGTATGTTGGTGTAAATTCCTTCCTCTTATGTGAACACGGAATACAGCGATAAAATTTTCTGTCTAGAAACAACCTACCATAGTAAACACTTAAGATCCTATGTCAAGACCTGTTTCATAAGCAAGAAAGTACTATAACTATAATATGGTATTATGATACGACGAAAATAGATTTATAATTATCTCTAGACTTAAACCAGAGACTGTGAAATAGTGAGAGGTTTCACTAGGAGGATGTTTGCGTATGTGGATTAAGATAAACAAGCCGGTTGCTTCCTTCTTTAAACCTTAGTAAAAACTCGGTCTGAAGATTGGTCAAAATCTTTAGTTCCAATAAAGAAATAGTGAGAGCGCGTCACGCAAGCTCCCCGTATCTGTTGAGTTGCTGAGTTGATTTAACGTCCAACACCTGGCTTCCAAGCCACTAGAAAGCATTTTTACTTATGCTAGTTTTCAGCGCCTACTTAGGTACCTGAAGGACATAGGTGTATATAATAAAATTTAACTGTGATAGTCCTACACATGGGTCTTTTAAACTACTGTATATACCCTTTAATTGTAACCAACCTTTTTACGCACAATTTTTATGCTTTTACTATTCAGAGCTAGAGAGATTAAGTAGTCACCGTTGCTACTAGTATAATGCATTGACTTTCTTAGGACATCATGGGCACAGCATAGCTGTTACCGTGCTGACGTGCCGTAAAACAAACTCACTCACTCACTTAACAGTCCCTTCACTAAAAGACAACAATAGAAACTATCATGTCAGAATAATTTTGATCGTACATAATTTTCTTTTTTTTTTGTCAATAAAACAGACATAATTTAATTTCACTTGATCCGCGCGCATTGAGCTAATGTACTTACACGAGAATTTTCAAAATAAAGTTCGTATTATATTGGACGGACTAGATTTATTCAACTAGGCTATGCCAGAGACTATAGATTTACAGAGACACTTCACTAAAAGAGCTCACAGTGCTATTGATACGGGGAACTGGGGGTACGCGTACTCACTCTGCTTCTTTATTGTAAATAAATCGGCCCACCAATCTTCAGAGTTTTTACTAAGGTTTAAAGAGAGAAGAAAGGTCCGGGTTCGAGCCCTGGCGATTTCGCTCTCTACTGGTTGGGTCGGTGTCAGTTTAATGTGAACGGTGCAACAGGAGTCTGTATCCCCGCCCTGTCTCTGTGTGGAGTACATAAAATTATCAGACGTAGTCTTGGGGCCGTCCACAATATAGCCTATGTAGGGCTGATGCAGATTTCTTTCCCGGTAAAAAAACGGCCAGTCAACTAAAAATAATGTTACTAATGGACAATTGACAGTTGCAGGTAAGACAGTGATTTTGCTATGGGTTGACGAGAGGGATGTCTAGGGTTCGAATTAGCTAAGTATATAACTGTCATTTAATCATCCAACGATAACACCCCATCCTCAAATTGCTCTGCTAGGTTTCAAAATTGGACGGTAAGAGCGGATGGGCAAGAGATAATTAGAGGCTCGTAGGTACAATGGTGTGGGAAATTTACGACTCGTCTTAAAATATAAGAAAAACATTAAAGGCTTACGACGAGTTTTAGGCTACGGCGATATTGTACTTACGACCCCTAGTATACAAGGAGGGCACGGTGGTCCTAGGGTAGAACATCGACTTCCGACGCAAAAGATCAGTGGTTCGAGCCCTGGCGATTCCGCTCCCTACTGGTTGGGTCGGTGTCAGTTTAATGTGACCGGGTGCAACAGGAGACATTGCATCCCCGCCCTGTCTCTTGTGAGGTAGCACATAAAATTATCAGACGTTAGTCTTGGGGTCCGTACACAATAAAGCCTTTATAGTACTGATGTTGGACGTTAAACCAACTCAACAACAACAACAACAACCTAACATACGAATCGGGGAGCGAACTTGCGCAAGTGGTAGAGCGTTGGTCTGCTAATTAGAAATCCACGTTCTCGACTGGATTGGTCAGTATAAGTATAATGTGACCAAACAGACTAGGGCAGGAGTCAAGGTATCTCCGCTTTTTCTCTGTGTAGCAGCTTAAATATTATGAAATCTTCAGACGTTAGTCTTGAAACCCGTCACCGATAATTATAGCTTTCCTTTGGACGTTGCGAAAAGAAACAATAACAAAAAACAAACAAACAAAATGTAATGGGGCGGTCGAGCAGATGAGCAAGAGATATTACGTTAAAATCCAGCTATAAACACAATAGGGGAACATCAGTAGAGATTAGGGTTTATTGGTTCCTCAGGGTTTATATGTGCTGGTCCCACTCTGCTGATGTGTCCATTGATGATTGGATCTTCTCTCAGAGTTCAGCATCTTGGATGAATGGTAAATGTTTGGTTCCCTTTTCCTGCTTCAGGTCTGTTTGTAATGATTCCATTAACAATTTGTATGAGTTTGTTATCTTCCAACTTTTATCTTCCTCTATTCCTTTCTTTATCTGCCTCTCTCTCTCACTCTCTCTCTCTGTCTCTCTCTCCCTCTCTCTCTCTGTCTCTCTCGATCTCTTTCTCTCTCTCTCCCTCTCTGTCTCTCTCCCTGTATCTCTCTTAATCTCTACAACTCACACTCTCCCATCCCTCCCATCTCTCTCTACCTCTCCACACCGTTAAAATCCCACCTTTTATCCACACGGCTTCTCGGCCTCCTTCACAGTTCATCCTCGCATTATTCTCCTTCCATAACATTGTTTTCGCCTTCAGCTGTTTGTCTTTTTCTCTGGGAGACTGACATTCCTCCGAGATCGATCCACAGGGACTATAATTTCCTGTTGACACCCGGAGCTTCGCAAACTAAAAGCTTTGTATGAAATTTCTCCCGTTTTTAGCGCCCTAACCACAGTAACCACTCTCTCCTATGGAAACTAGGGAGAAAATCCCTCTAACTATGGGGAAAACCTTCTTTCTCTGTCTCTCTCACTCTCTCACTCTCTCCCTGTCCTTTTATCTATTTGTCTATCTGTCTCTGTCTCTCCCATTCAATTTGTCTTTCTCTCTTTCCCTCTTCCTATTTCTCTCTCACTCTCTCCATCTCCATATATCTATATACCTATCTTTCTTTGTCTCTACCTTTCTATTTTTCTTTCTCTCTTACCCTCTTTCTCTCTTTCTCTCTGTCTGCTTTTTTCTCTCTCCTCTCCCTCTCTCTGTCTCTCTCTCTCTCTCTCTCTCTCTCTCTCTCTCTCTCTCTCTCTATCTATCTCTATCTCTATCTCTATCTCTCTGTCTATCTCTCTCAACCCCTCACTCTATCAATATACACCAAAATATCACCGAGCCTACATCTTCATACTCTAATCAACAGATTTCAAACTAGACAGACATACCTCCATTCATACACATAAACATAAATAAAATTTTCTTTAAATTCCGTGCTATACTGTTATGCCAAGGCTATGAGTTCCAAACAAAGTTTGATGGGCTGAATCTAATGGACAAGGTTCTAATCTAGAGTTAACCCTTTTCGTGCGTGTCATAACAAGCGCTATATCACTCTCTTGCTTACGGAACAGGAATTGACATTAGATTGTAAGTATTTACTGTGATACACATGTTGTTAAACAGGAAATTTCTTTAAGATGCTCGTGATCGGGGAATCCCATTCAGACATCAGAGAAAGGAATAGACACGAACATGCCAGACGTTTATTAATATTGATACGCAGAGAGAGAGAGGGAGAGAGAGAGAGAGAGAGAGAGAGAGAGAGAGAGAAGGGGGGAGCGGGAGGGAGGGAGAGAGAGGGGGGCAGAGAGGGAGAGAGAGAGAGAGAGGGAAAGAGAGAGCGGCAAAGAGAGAGGGAGAGAGGTAGACTTCGACGGTTATAAAATAAACCCTTAGCATAGAATAAGTAGGTTAAATATTTCTTCTACCTACCTACATATCTACATAATATTCCATCTTAGTACCCACCTACCTATGTATCTATCTTTCTATCTATCTATCTATGTATCTATCTATCTATCTATCTATCTATCTATCAATCTATCTATCTATCTATCTATCTATCAATCTATCTATCTATCTATCTATCTGTGATCATGATCTTGCACTATTTCTGCCTGCCTCTTCCATCTTTATCTGTCTCTCCCTCTCTCTCTTGTCTATATCCCCTTTTTGTCTTGTCCATATCTATCTCTGTGCCTATTTTAAGCACCGGTCTCTTTTTTAGATATTACATTTCACTATTATCCATCTTTTTCTATATATCTCTCTCTCTCTCTCTTTAGCCAGACTCCGTCTTTCGCGCATCTCTCTCACTCTCTATCTCTCACCATATCTCTCTATGTCTCTCTCTCTCTGTCTCTCTGTTTCAATTTCTCTCCTTCTCTGCCTCGCTCTGCCTCTCTCTCTCTACCTCTCTGTCTCTTTCCCTATGTCTTTATATCTCTCCCTCCCTCTCTCTCTCCCTCTGACATAAACTCCCTCTCTGTCTCTTTCCCTACTTCTTTCTGTCTCTCCCTCTATCCATCTCTATGCCTCTCTCTCTCCCTGTCTCTCTCTCTGACAGAAAGATGAGAACAATAACACTGGCATTGCCCTCCTTGATGTGAGCTCTTTGTTTGTCTTTCTAAAAACCTCTGGAGACTGTGTTTGCCAGTAAAATAGAAAATGAAAATTCAAAAAACAAAAAGCAAAAAGCAAATGTCGAATATGAAGAGAAAGTTCCAGGCCTTGATCGATAAAATTGGCAGACAGAAGAGAGAGAGAGAGAGAGAGAGAGAGAGAGAGAGAAGTAGAGAAAGAGAGACAGGCAGAGAGACAAAGCTATAGGGAGAGTGAGACAGAGAAACAGAGACAGAGTCATTGAGAGAAAAACAGAGATAAAGAGAGAAATAAACAGTCAAATACGAGACAGCCAGGCAGACAGACAGACAGACAGACAGACAGACAGACAGACAGACAGACAGACAGACAGACAGAAAGACAGACAGACAGACAGACAGGCAGGCAGACAGACAGACAGAGACATAAGCAGGCAGACAGACAGACAGACAGACAAACAGACAGAGACATAGAACATACAAACAATCAGACCAAAAGACAGCAGACAGAGGCACAGACAAACGTAAAGGGGGCAGGATAATAAGGCAAAACAAAGAAATAAGACGTAAAGAAAAAACACAAGACAAAGAAGACAGAACATCAGACATCTAGGCAAACAGAGACAGACAGGAATAATAAAGCTAACATAGATAAACTGTGCCAATAAAAAATAAAAAATGGTGTGTTTGTAACATTACGTTGGTAATTTTTACTTAAGAAGCGCAATCCTGAGAAAGAGATAATCATTTTTTTTAGCAAAACAACTATCAAAAAGAAACTGATACTTAATTCTAGTTACAAGACCAGCTACTATCATTGAGCTATTTTAGTGACATGAGCCAGTAATGCTGCTGTTGTTTTGAACGGCAACAAAAGCACTGTTGAGTAGATTACATAGTTTTGTTGACAGAATGCCTGTACTTATGACATTGTTACGCAAAAGTGATATTCTGATGAGGTTGATATGCAAACATAATTGCTATCCCAAAGTGATTGTTAAACAGAATTGATGTTCTAATGACACTGTTATGTAAACAGAATTGCTGTTCTAATGACACTGTTATGAATACAGAATTGATGTTCTAATGACATCAGTATGAAAACAGAATTGATGTTCTAATGACACTGTTATGTAAACAGAATTGCTGTTCTAGTGACACTGTAACGCAAAATTGAAGTGCTGTTTTAATGACACTGGTATGTAAACAGAATTGATGTTCTAATGACACTGGTATGTAAACAGAATTGATGTTCTAATGCCACTGGTATGTAAACAGAATTGATGTTCCAATGATACTGTTATGTAAACAGAGTTGTGCTGACATGAGCCAGTAATGCTACTGTTTTTTGAAAGGCAATAAAAGCACTGTTGAGTAGATTACATTAATTTTGTTGACAGAATGCCTGTGCTTATGACATTGTTGCGCAAAAGTGATATTCTAATGAGGTTATTATGCAAACAGAATTCATGTTCTAATGTCATTGTTAGGGAAACATAAGTGATTTTCGAATGGCATAAGAATGAAAATAGAAATGCTGTTTTAATGTCAGTGCTATTCAGGCAGGACTGATGTTTTAATGGCATCAGTATGAAAACATAATTGATGCTTTAATGACATCAGTATGCAAACAGAATTGCTGTTCTAATGACATCAGTATGACAATATAATTGATGTTGTAATGACATCAGTATGACAACAGAATTGAAGTTTTAATGCTATTGTTAAGCATACTGAATTGCTATTCTAATGACATTATAACGCAAATTGAAGTGCTGTTTTAATGATACTGTTATGAAAACAAAATTGATTATTATGGCATTGTAATGCAAACATAATTTATGTTCTAATGACCTCGTTATGCAAGCACGCTTGCAGTTGTATTAACAGAAGTTGTTGTCTTCTGATATTAGTATGAAAGTAGCATTAAATCAGACGTGCTGATCTATTGAGAGTAGCATGAAAAGTAGCATGGAATTACAACTGCTGTTCTATTCAAAGTATCATGAAAACGGAACTGCTGTTCTATTTAAAGTAGCATGAAATTATAAGTTATATTCTGTTGAAATTAGCGTGCTATTAGAAGTGTTGTTCTATTGAAAGTAGCATGAAATTATAAGTTATATTCTGTTGAAATTAGCGTGCTATTAGAAGTGTTGTTCTATTGAAAGTAGCATGAAATCAGAGGTGATGCACCATTGAAAGTAGCATGAAATCAGAGGTGATGCTCCATTGAAAGTAGCATGAAATCAGAAATGCTACTCCAATATGACAGGCTGCATCCTAAAAAAAGCTATCGCCTAAACCTTAACAGACAATTGGAGCTCCTATGATCGTCAAATTATTGATATAATGTCCTATCTTCTCTCTAAACATTAAAGATTTACAGCATTTCAGAAACAAAATTGGACACTATACAGTTACTAGAGCTCCTCAGAACGTCACACTGGTTGTGCCATGTCCTATTTCATTATTAAAAAAAAAAAACTAAAAATATACAATATTTTCAGATATGAGATTGTGCATTATACAATCATTGGAGCTCCTGCGATTGTCACTTCAGTTTTAATATGTCCTATATGCTTTCGAAAATACTAGAGATGTACATTATTTCAGTATGTGCTTATTTATTTTCTTCGTTATTACTACCTTAATTACTTGCGCACTTGCATCCGCGTAGGTGAGCAATTGAGCAAGTGTACTCTCAAGTGTTGTCTCTAGTTTCCACTTCGGATACCTTTCTACAGATATTATGAGATTGTGGCGCCCACGATACACACGACTCGCTGCGCCACTCGATCACCGAACTGGATAGCTCAGTTGGTAGAGCGTTCGACTTGCAAGCCGCAGGTCCCTGGTTCGAATCCCACTCTAGCCGCACTGTCGAGCCCTGATAGGGCGAAACTCAAACTCTGTGTCTGTGGATGAGTCTATGGCTGAGGATAGAACTGATACCGCCTGTATCTACAGGATAGAACACTATACAAATATTGGAGCTCTACCTAAGATGCTGCAGGAACAAATGGCGTGAGGAGTAAAAAATAAGACTGACGTGTACTGACATTTCCCTGACACTGACAATGACAATGGTACGGGGAGAGCAAGTCGTGCTGTAACATCGATACAGGCCTCGAGGTGCTTTTTGTGGAACAATTAAAGCTGATCAGGGGTAGGGTTATTATTGATGGAAAGAACAGTCGATAGCATGATGGCAAAAAGCGCAGTCACTAGGTATGCGTGTCGAGACCTGTTGTTGTATAGTTGGCTAAAAGCATATTTTTATGCGTGTTAAAACTGTATGTGTACCATAGTTGCAAAAGACACTCTATACATATGCCAAAACCGTCTTCAACTGCCCAAAGTACACTCTTTATGCGTTTCAAAATTGTTATAGTAGCGCTGTAAAAAGCACACTCTTTATAGATGTAAAAATCTTCTCAGCATGGATACAAATATATCACTCATATGTGTCAAAATCGTCTATACCATAGTGTCAAACAGGGCTCTCTTCATTCGTGTCTTCTATACCATAGTGTCAAAAATCACTTTTTATCCATGCCTCCTATACCGTAGTGTCAAAAAAACACACTCTTCGTCCGTGTCTTCTATACCATAATGGCAAAAAGCACACTCTTCACTCGTGCCTTTTATAACATAGTGTCAAAAAGCAGACTCTTCATTTGTATCTTCTATACCATAGTGTCAAAAATCACACTCTTCATCCGTGCCTACTATACCATAGTGTCAAAGAACACACTTTTAATTATTGCCTTCTATACCATAGTGTCAATAAGCACACTCTTCATTCGTGCCTTCAATACCATAGTGTCAAAGAGTACACTTTTCATCTGTGCCTTCTAACATAGTGTCAAAAAACACACTCTTCACTCGTGCCTTCTATACCATAGTGTCAAAAATCACACTCTTCATCCGTGCCTACTATACCATAGTGTCAAAGAACACACTTTTAATTATTGCCTTCTATACCATAGTGTCAATAAGCACACTCTTCATTCGTGCCTTCAATACCATAGTGTCAAAGAGTACACTTTTCATCTGTGCCTTCTATAATACCATAGTGTCAAAAAGCACACTTTTCATCCGTGTCTTCAATACCATAGTGTCAAAAAGCACACTCTTCATTAATGCCTTCTACACCATAGTGTCAAAAAGCACAATCTATATCCGGGCCTTCAATACCAAAGCTTCAAAAATCACACTCTTCGTTCGTGTCTTCTATACCATAGTGTCAAAAAGAGCACCTTTTATCCGTGTCTTCTGTACCATAAAATATTGTGTCAAATAACACACTCTATACAAGTGCCATAACCGCCTCTTTCTGCCTAAAGCAAGCTCCTTATGCATGTTAAGATTTTCTATAGCATCGATACAAATAGAACAATTTCAACCCTTCAAAGCCTCCTACACAAAATAAAACAGCACACTCTTTATAAATGCCAAAACGTTCTATAGGAATAAGCATAGTTGCGGAAAGCACACGTTTTTGTGTGTGTGTCAAAATCCCCATTACACACTTTTTTATGCGTCAAAAACCCTATTATGACATAGATGCAAAAAGACTATTTTTTATGAATGTCAAAATTATGTATTGCAGCAAAACGCATTCTTTGATATACATGTCGAAACTTTCTTTAACATGGCCTCAAAAAGAATACTTTTTATAATGACAAACCTTCTATAAAACAGCTGTAAAAAGCATACTTTTTATACATGACAAAACTTCTATAGAACAGTTGCAAAAAGTATACTCTTTATACACGACAAACCTTCTGTCGAACAGTTGCAAAAAGCATACTTTTCATACGTGTCAAAACATTCTAGATGATAGTTTCGAAAAGTACAATCTGTAACTGCTAGATCGCATTGTTAACTGAGCTCTTTACTTGTCAAAGTTAGCGTAGTTTTGTACTAGTTTTCTGTTTGTCGAATTTAATGTATTATCATACTAACGCTCTATTAGTCCAACTTAGCGAGGTTTTTTTTAGTGTTAGCCTTCTTATAGTCTAAATTAACGTATTGTTATTCTACAGCTTTATTTGTCTAATCACCCTTATTGTTGTACTGGAGTTGTATTCCACAAGTAAAGGTTTTGTTATATTCTGCTGTACTTTTCCAGATTAGCGTATCGTTAACTTCAGGTTTTACGTGTCCGCGTAGGCTCAAAATGCTGTTTACTCCGAAATCACTAACATAATCTTTGGGTATTGACTCATAGTGTAAAACAAAAACACACATGAAAGATATTTAAGTGAGCAAAGCATAGGCGTTGGTGAACATAAACGACATTTGAGTTAAACCTTATTAGAAAAAAAATACATTTGCGATTTACTCACCTTTAAAAATCACGAAATTTCGAAAACGAATGGCGTGTCTTCAGATACATTATTATAATCCAGTCTTAGCATAAAATGAAACAATATTCCTGCGAAAGTCTGTAGAAAAACAAGGGAAATAAATCAAACGACACATTTTCCAGGCTACTCTTTCCAAATGAATTTTGAAAAAAAATAATAATCCATTAACCCGTTGATGGCAGAGAGCGCGGGAAAACTTCAGGTTATTGAAGAGCTGGCACCAGCGTCGCACCGCCTAGCACGGTCTTGCACGGTGCGTCGGGCGAGATGTGCGCCGCGCTTCGATGGCAATCAGCCGAGGCGAGAGGCCGGAGAGGGGCGCTGATTGGGAAGACACAAGGCTGTCGTAGCAGTCCTCACATAGGAGGCCTTGTGATACATGTAAAATAATCCGTAGCGAAACGAAGGTGAAGAGTAAGGGAATCTGCATCGGTGTCCAATCGTAGGTCTAGACTGAACTTAGGGATGATCGGGAAATTCCGTGTCTAATGGCCTATTTATGTCGTCTGTTATCGTCTTGTGGAGCGTAAAGCCTGTAAAAACAAGATCGGTGGCCTGCAGTAACAACTAATTTTACTGTACGTTTCTGTCTCCTTATTTGTTTGAGAATGATGGAAAATGAACGGAGGCGGGGGAAAAGGGTGTGGGGGGGGGGGGGGGGGGGGTTGGAGAGATCAATGAATTAAAGTTTTGGTTTGTAAGGCGCCGTGGGCTAGTTTACTGTGAAAGGGAGCACTACTTTAATTTTGAATAACCGGTGACGGTGGTATTAATGTGTTTTATTGATTCCATTAGGCGTAGCTTCATGGTTAATGGATTGGAATTTCATTCAGAAAAGAAGGGGTTTTTTTTTGTTATACATTGCACAAAAGAGATATTAATACAAGGTACTTCTACTCATTAAGTTTGCTAATAATTCGTCACAGTTAATATCACGAAATGGAAAGTAAAATAAACATATGATTTGCTCGAGAAATTCATTGACAGAAGTAGGTTTACATGAACTAAGGCAATCATGAGCAGAAACTTTATAAGATGGGAATCACACAACGTAGTTATTAATTGTGATGCAACCAGGGTGAATCAGGAACAAGTCCGAAATCTGAATTTTTGGAGTTATTTACAGTGTGTTAAAGGGCGTGAAATGCACTTTAAGAGGTTGAAAGATTTATAACTATACCATTTCTAGAACCATAAAGAGAGGAATACGCACATATAGAACCAGAAAAACGTCAATGTGTAATATTTTAAATGTTGAGACGGTTCTAACTCCAAACTCAAATTATCGACTTGTGCCTAATTCATCCTGGTTGGGTCAAATTTATATTTTGTAGGTGCTATTATTGGTTTTAAAATACATAGGTAAGATAAATTAATAACCATTAGCACAATGCTAACTTACTCAACGCCAAAACCCACAATTCTCGGCCAGCCATATACTTTTTATTTTTGCTTACTAAAAATGAGATATTATATCTCAGCTCTGAGACTCTATGATATGATTCATACTTACTTTAAGGACACAAAATTACGATTTATCAATGAAACCATGAGCCATAAATAATAAAACGTTCCTATGTTAAAAAGTGCCTTGAATGTGACCACCCTTGATGTTGCAGTTTTAGAATCCTCTTGAAGTCAAATTTCCTCGCAACGCGAAAATAATTATTTCAAAACGAATAAAATTTTTAATATCTTATTGTATGTTATCTTGTCTTGTATAGACTATGTACAGGATATATCTCTACAAGACACTCTAGATCTAGACTCACCATCAATCTCAAAATTCATATCGTGTTTATTCAACGACATTTTATTTGTAAGTCTTTGCAAACATTACCAGTGTACGTAAGGCGGAAGAGAAACAACGGGAGGTTATGCAGGAATATTTACATTACCTTTGAACCAAAATGATTATCCTTTCTTTGTTCTAGATTTTTTTTGCCGAGGGCCTGAATATCCAGGGATTTCTTTGACTTGTGGACATGTCTTTGTGATCCAAATGAGCCTTTCACAATTTTGTGCTTATGTTTAAAGAAAACCAGTAAATGACATTGGCATTATGGGCAGTTGATTTTATTCCATTATAGAAAAGCATACCTCTGTTTGCTTTTGTACAGTCATCTTAGAAATTCATATCGGCAATCATTTATATGGTTTGTGAGTTAGTCCCGAGGTTATCCCGACGTTTAACCAACTAAACTCAACTGAACATTACTACACCTACTACTACTACTACTACTACTACTACTACTACTACTACTACTACTACTACTACTACTACTACTACTACTACTACTACTACTACTACTACTACTACTACTACTACTACTACTACTACTACTACTGAAAGCCGATGGCAGAGTGGTTAAGCACACTGGTCTTCGCCTTGGCAAGGCGATGGGTGCCGAGTAGAAGGTGCGGGTTCGATCCCCGTCCATGTCATTTGTCTAAAAATGTGTCTTTGTCTACTTGTCTTATCTGTTGGTCTAAGCTAGACCTAGGTTTGTGGCTGCCCCTTTCTAACCTACTACTACTACTACTACTACTACTACTACTACTACTACTACTACTACTACTACTACTACTACTACTACTACTACTACTACTACTACTACTACTACTACTACTACTACTACTACTACTACTACTACTACTACTACTACTACTACTACTACTACTACTACTTCTACTACTACTACCACCATTACTACTGCAACCACCTTTTATACTCTGCCACAGCTGATTCTAGTGTCTGAGAAAGTACTTTTCCAACCTCTCTTTTCAAGAATCTTAACAAAATTTCAGCTCTGCTCGCCTTTTGCACGCCTCTTTCTTGTAAATCAATTATAAAGTTTCCCGAAACCACTGGGACTTCTCTTGACCTGTCTATAGAGAATCTAAGAACGCGTCGGGCACCGATCTGCACTGAAAAGAACGCAGCTATGTTCACAATGCGCTGGTTTCAGAGCTGTCTACAGCTTCTTGCAATGGCGGATCTTTATTACATTTGTGTACCAAACATCCAAACGTCTCTAACTGAATTGACAACGGGCGCTGGCTTGATTTGACCAGGGCATCTGTGTCTAGTTCCTTGCACTCTATGGAAGCAAAAGGAACCATCGTACTTTTGTACTGTAGCTCTACTTGCATCCTTTAGAGATGATGGAAGTCACTTCTACTTCCAGTAAAAAAACTCAAAACCAAAACAAAAAAAATAAGAAGTTGACCATGTTGTGGATTTAAGATAGTTTACTTTAAATTGGCAAGGGATGAGTTGAGTTGGTTTAACGTCCAACATCAGCACTATAAAGGCTATATTGTGGACGGACCCCAAGACTACACGTCTGACAATTTAAAGTGCTGCCACACACGAGACAGGGCGGGAATACCATTACTCTTGTCTCAGCCGGTCACATTAAACTGACACCGACCAAACCAGTAGGGGGTGCAATCGCCAGGGCTCGAATCGGGACCTTTTGCGTCAGAAGCCGATGTTCTACCCCAGGACCACCGCGTCCCCCAAGGAGTAGGATCGTGTCATCATTGAATTTTCTTGTTATAAAATATTTTGGGTTGAATTTTCTCGTTATTTTTTTATTTTTTGTATTTTATTCTTGACCCTGTCATGTTATAAAAGTGACTATGGGTAAGGTTTACATAATAGGAACTATCCTTTTACAGTAAGTAACATGTTCCCTTAAAAGGAACTAAATGCATTGCCCCGTCAGTTTTCTATGGACGCTTTTGCTTGATAATATAAACTAAAATCTTACTTATAGATATCATGACATCCGACAAAATTACAAAATTCAAATTGTTTTAATCACATTCTCTCTCTCTCTCTCTCTCTGCTAGATCATTGTCTTTCAATGAATTTCTAGAATTGTTTCTTGTTTCTTGTCGTCCGCTACTGGCTGAGTCAGTGTCCGTTTTAAATATATTGGCAACGAGTGCCAACTTTAACATTTGACAGTTTAACGCGCTGCAACTCAGAGATAGAGTAGAGATAATGGGGATAATATAAATAAATTTCTTGACCAGTTACAGTATACTGGCACCGTCAATATGGGCACCATTCCAACTAGCGGAAAAAAACATTTAGTTCAATTGACAATGTAATTAAAGTAGTTATTTTACGCGAACTTCATTATGTTGTTGTTGTTGTTGTTGTTGTTGTTGTTGTTTTTGTTGTTGTTGTTGTTTTTGTTGTTGTTGTTTCCGTGATGGTTGTTGATGCTATTGTTTGTTTTATCATTAAGGCAAGATTGTGTGTCGATTTGATTCCCAAATTCAAAGAAAAGTATGTTCTTAATATTATTATGAAAACTTTTGTTAACTCTGTCTTCTTTTCTGGTTGTTTCTTTTCCCAAACATTCTTTTCTTGTCCCTGGTGGGTTTTTTTCTGTGTTATTTGTTTTATTTACCCACATTCTCTCCACCACCCTCACGCCCTCAATATTAGTACTACTGTTTTGACGGATTTTTCCCTCGCATTTTGCTATGTCACTCTTACTTCGTCTCTCTTTGACTGTTCCCCCATCCCTTTCTTCCTCTCATCCCACTCTCTCTCTCTCTTTCGTTATCTAAAATGTTGTCCCTCATTCGTATGGTTTTTTAGTCTTTTTTGATTATTTTTCATCTAATTATATGTATTAAAAATTTGTATTTCTAAAAGTCACCTTTTCAGTCGTAGAATAATACAAATTCAATTAACATTCTAAAATTCTTCGTAAAAAAAGTCTCCTAAATAACAGAGTATTTTTTTTATTTTCACATCTTTTGAATCAAAGGTCGGAGAGTATGATGTTGAGATGAGTTGATGTGGTTTAACGTCCAGCGTCAGTACTTTATAGGTTATATAGTGCAGGGGCCCCTAGACTGACGTGCTGCCACACACGAGACAGGGCGGGAATACCGTGACTCCTGTCTCAGCCTGTCACATTATACTGACACCGATACAACCAGTTACAGAGGACGAAATTTGGAGAAATGAATCTGCCGATGGTGGGATTCAAATCGCGTACCTCCCGATCTGGAGATCAACGCTCTTCTACTTAAGCCAGTTCGCCCCTCAAATGGTGGTAAATTATTTATCTTGAAATAAAGCTTTGCCACTAAAAGATCTCACACATCTTTTTTTTTTTAGTGCTACGTGTCATTAAACTTTCATGCACAGCCATATCAGTTTGAGACCAGTTAAAAAGTTATTTGTGCGAACTAGCTCATGTGGTAAATTGTTCGCTTCTCAACCGGGAGGTTCCCAGTTCTAAACCAGCGATCTTCGTCAAAAACGTATTTGTCCCATTCCGTCCTCTGCAGGTTTTGTCGGATTTAGTATAACATGGCCAGTTGTGACAGAAGTCAAGGTGTCCCCTCACAGTCTCTTATACATGTGTCAGCCCATAAAATTGCCCGACGTTCTTTTGCAGCCCATCCACAATGCAGCCATTTACAGTGCTTATATTAGATGTTAAGCGGAAAATAAACAATACAATTAATGACAGTTGACAATACTGACAAGTAAGCGGAGTTGGCTGAACGAAGTCTATATTCTGCTTACCACTCTGTCCTAGGTTTGCTAGATAATAAGGACTTTTCTAAGGCTTAAATTTAATGCCAGTGAGTATCATCGTGGACAGGTGCCAAGACTCATGTCTAACAATTTTACGTCTTTCCACACAGGGACAGTGTGAGGATACCATGACTCATGTCTCATCCCTCCCATCCCAACCACTTGAGACCCCCCCCCCCTTTTTCCCCTCTCACTAAATCTCATTACAAACAAAGACACTGAATTAAAAGAATTGAACACACGTTTGCACAAAAAAGATAAACAGTAATCTATCTCTACAAAATCATTAATTAACAATGTTAGATTTGAATGATACTCAGAGATCAGTGTCTGTTTAGCCCTCTCAGCCTACGCAAACAAAAATCTAAACTGACACACTTCTACCATACAGTTTCATGATAATTATAGTTAATTTGGACTCTTAGTGCAAATTAATGTGTGTTAACTTCGCTGAGTTTGCGTGTTATTTAGACACCCCTGTTTTTTTTTTTTTTACCGGTGACTTCGCCTACACAGAACACACTCAACACAGTGAGGCCTTGTTTGGGGTTTAGGCCTAGCGTACCCACGAAATTTACCTAGACGGCTTTGCAGGCGATTCGTTAATTTAAATTATTGGATAGCTTTTCATTGGTTCTTTGTGAGTACGCCTCATAACAGTTTATTTATAATAGCAAGTAGACAAAATGTTGTTGTCTGTACCGAGTCACCTAAGTCAGTGAAGTCACTATATTGACCTCGCCTAAGAAACGTCCTTGAAATTTTGCCTAAACAAGCAACTCGTACGAACATCACCATAAACACGATGTTCACGTTTTCAAAAGTGAGCTTGCTCACATTGCAAATATCACGAATTCAAGTCTTTCTAGATTCATTCGGTCATTCGGTGAAAGATCTTTGCAAAGGTTGCTACTGATTTAGAATCTAGATCTACTGTCTTGAGTTTTTAGTTCCTTTAAAGTTAAACAAACTTTAATAAAATAATGAAATTCTCAGAAGAATATAGCTAAAGATCTAACATATGAATAGACAAAATAAACGTGTGATGAACCTGATCTAGATATAGACCTTTATTTAGAACCCTTCGAATTCAGCAGAAGCAAGAAACTACACATTTTGAACAAGGACGCTCAGGTAAGTACAAAATAATGTATGAAAACCATGTGTTTTAAATAGCTCTAAACCTTTAAACCCCGGCTAAAATGTCATTCTTTTGCAAAGCTAATAAAACAATAAATTATGTGTGATGGAAACTTAAAGAAAATATGCAACGACTCACCCACCCCCACCCTCTTAACCAAATTAAAAGAAAATGCAATTACTATTACAACAGTTATAGCTATAACGAATACTAGATCTAGATCTAGAAGTCACTCAACTATTACTGCTATACATTCCACCATCACCACCGCCCTTTACCATACTGTACATTTTTTAAATACCGCTTTCTTACTTTTTAAAATCTTTTGGTCAGGTTGTCTCTTTGCATGAAATAAACCCTAATTTGTTAGCCTAAATAAATAATGTAGAAAACGTTTTGTTGTTGTTTTTTAAACAAAAAAATGCATAGCAAACGTTAATCCTTCTTTCCATCCGTCTGTCTTTCATACATCTAGATTCCAAGCCGCCACAAAGCCTTACATAATATTGAGCTGATCGTCTATGCATGAAGAGGAAGTCAACTATTTCTTTGAACAAAAAAACATCCTGAGAGAGCCTAAAGAGACTACAGCTGGCGTCCGTCTTCATCTCAAGTCACCAGAAGCTAAGTTTGTTTTATCCTTCTTAGTTCACACATTTCTCCATACATTATGGTTTATTCAAGTAATACTTTTAATTATATTATGTGTCTGCTAAAATCAGACAGCAGTTTGTTGTAAATGCAGCTTTACATCTTTTTTTTCCACCATTTTTTAAAGACAAAGCTGCGATTTGAATATCTTTTCTAAAATAATTCTAATGTATCATTGGTAACGAACTGACTCAAGTAGTAGAGCGTTGGTCTCCAGATCGGGATGTCCATGGTTCGAATCCCACTATCGGCAGATTCATTTGTCCAATGTCGTCCTCTGTTACTGGTTGGGTCGGTGTCAGTTTAATGGGGATCGTGTTATCGCCTTCCTGTATCGTGTGTGGCAACACTTGAAATTTTCAGGTGTCAGGTCTAGGATCCGTCTTTAATATCGCTTATAATAATGCTGACGTTAAGGGTCAAGCAACAAAAATAGTCCTGGACAGGTAATCTCTCACTAATAATAGTAATATGCATTGAGTCCCATTCGATAATATTGGTTTAACTGCAGGGCTGTTTGGTCTCGATACGACTTGGGGAGAGGGTAGGGGGCACGGTGACCCTGGGGTAGAAATGGGCTTCCAACGCAAAAGGTCCGACCTCGAGCCCTGGCGATTGCGTTCCTTACTGGTTGGGTCGGTGTCAGTCTAATGTGACTGGCTGAGACAGGAGTCATGGCATCCCCGACCTGTCTTATGTGTAGCAGCACATACAATTGTCAGAATTTAGTTTTGGGCCCGTCCACAGAATAGTCTATATAGTGCTGATGTTGGACGTTAAAGTAACCAACTCGACAACATGGGGAGAAGGTATAGGTGGATATTGTTCATTACATGAGTTGTGTATTGGTCGAATGTTGATCTATTGCCGTGAATTATGTTCTATATACCGCCGAAATAACTAGTCTCGAGTTTTACTGTCTGAATGCTTGTTCATTCTGCCTGTCTGACTTGTCTGACTCTCTGTCTGCCTCTATCACATATAATTATAATTCATTTATCCTGTTTTAGACCGCTTTGCTGTTGTTTTTTTTTCGTTTTTTGTCTGTCTGCCTGTCTTCCTACCTGCCTTCTTGCCTGTCTGTCTCTCTTTATCTCTCTTCTCGCTCTTATTTATTTCTTTCTCTCCCTTTTTTTTTCTCACCCATCCTCTTTCTTTTTTCTCCCCTCTTTCTTTTGTTGATCTCTCTCTCTCTCTCTCTCTCTCTCTCTCTCTCTCTCTCTCTCTCTCTCTCTCTCTCTACTTTTTTTCTTTCTTGTTTATCATTTTGCTTCTTATGCGAAGTTGACTTTTATCATTTTTCCTTTGATCACCTACGCATTTTTTTTTTGGTCCTTATGGTTTTGAGTTCGCACGTTTGTAAACGCCATATAAATACTAATTTTTGGAGATCCTTATAACGACTAAATGTACTGAACGTCTTTTTTTTTTCTTTAAACCCGAAACTTAGATCTTTTTAAAAAAAGATAAAATGTGTGTGTTTGTATTCAGTCCGCTGAGACACTTAGTAGCTCAGTGAATTGTGTATGGAAATATTGCAGGAAAAAGTTGGTACGACTGGGACAACTTGGACAGTTGTTTGGTTTTGTTTAAACCTGCTCAAAATTGAGGCAATTTATGATTGCCTCTTATGTACCTCTTCTAAGCACCCCACTCGCGTCCGTCTCTTTTCTCAATGCTCCATACAATATAGCCGCTACTGTAAAAACGCCACAGAAAAACGAAACTCAAACTCAACTACCTATGCTCCATATAGAAGAATCAATTCTTACACCATGTGATGCAGCTTCTGAATTCCTTTTAAAAAAAAACACGTTTGGCTCAAAACAGATCTACACTGTCTGCTTCAGAAAACTACACTTCACCAGAGTTTAAAATTCATCACCAAAATCCTACATAGCTGATTCCATAGCTTTATGCATGAAACCATATCAGTTTCTATGATGCACAATGGGTCGCCAATCCCATACTTTATACAAAATTCATTTATCCAACTTGTTTTGGTTAAGATTTCTGCTTTAGACCGCTTTACTAATTATTTTATAGTTTTTCCTTTATTATTTCAGAGACCTGGACTCCATCTTTCTAATATTTAAATTTGTCAATATGAAACTTTATATTTATTCAAGAGCTATTTTCTTATTTTCTAGCTTCTCTGCAGCCTTGTTGATTGGTCTTTTCTACCAATGATTCCATGCCATTATTTTTCTCATTAAATTTCTAATTCGGCATTTTTTCGCTTATATTAACACAATTTCATTTGCAGATCGACTTCAAGATAGTTCACCTACACTATACACCTATATATCTATATTGTGTCTATTTGTCTTTACATATTTTATTTCTAGTTTTCTACTTCTCTTTACTAAATCATGTATCTTGTGAACTATAATTAAGTCTAGGACACCATAGGCACAATGAAGCCGTTACTGTGCTGGATTGCTGTAAATAGAAACTCACTTTGAATCATTTCTGTTCATTTTCAGTCTCAAGTTTTGTTATTCTAAAAGACAAGAAAGTCGTCTTAAAAGCTAATCATGTCTTATTCTATGCTACATACAAAACTAAAAATGGTTCCAACTACAACTTCACTAACATCTGAACAACTGCCTAGCAGGCACAAGGGTTCAAATGAGTCTCCATGGGGGAGAACAAATTCTAAATACACGTACTATCAAAATAGATATTCAAGAAATTTTTTGGATAGTCCACTGAGGACAGGACTACATCGCATTGAAAATTGAATAATTGGGCTCCGTTAAAAAAATTTAGAAATTCAGAAAATTGGGTAGTCCAAAAGGACCTGACTATATCGCATTTAAAATTGAATAATTTGACTCCGTTCGAAATATCTAGAAATTCAGAAAGAATTGCCGAAAAGGGAGATGTGGTTTTCCCTGTAGAGTGGTCAACTTATGATTTATATGCCCGGGTTTGAATCCCAATTATGCCACAATTTCTACTTGACTTGGTGGCGTCATTATAAAACTGAGACAACTGAAGTCTTGGGAAAACACCAGTTCATAAGTGTCACTCTGCCTAACACAAAATAAAGTGCACACACACAAATTTGCCTGTTTTGGTACAAAAATATCTCTCTTGAGAAGGAACATAAAATATAGACGAAAATGAACATGCCGCATTCCAATCGTTTTTAAAAATAGACAAACTGGCAAAAGCGTATGTTGAAAATGTTGTAACAAAAAAGGTCTTATTTGTGTTAATGGTTCACAAAAAAAAACAAAAAAAAAACAACCAAAATGGTCTCTTTGTTCAGTTAATTGTTAAGAAACAAACAGGCCATCTAACAAAATCACTGGGCTCTTGGTCGACTCGAGTGGTTAAGAAGCGAACAGATAAACCAACAAAATGATCTGTTAGTTGCCGTTACAGGAACAAACAGATCAATCAACAAATTAATGGTCTCTTGGTGTGCATTACACAGACAAAAACAATAACTAGCCCCAAAATCAATAGTTTGACGAGATGTAAACCGATAGTCCTGCCATCTAATTCTGGTCTCTTGGTTGAAATTGGTTGTCTCTTGGTGAGGGTTTAAGGCACCGAATGTTTTTTTTTTGTTCGTTTTTTTACACAAAAATGATCTACTTCAACCATTCTTGCAAGTGGGTTTTTTTTGTTTTAATCAAGTAATCAAAATGGATGTTTTTGTGTGCTATGGTGTCCGGAGTTTTTAAGAACCATTGCTGTTTTGGATGTTGATATTGATTTAAATTCGACCACAACTAAGTTTTCTCAACCAGGCCATGTTCTAGTTTTGAATTTATTGGTTTTAAACTTGTTCTTTCACATTTTGGTCGTGCATCTTCACCTTTCTATACTTAAATCCATCCTTCACACATTACAGCACTGCATCAGTTTGCAGTTGTTTCTACCTCTCCCTTTTCGTCCAGTTTTACCTCATTTTTTCTTTCTGTTTTTCATTATGCCTTTTCTCAGCATTTTTCAGTCAGTTTTTCACATCCTTTTGATTTCTTATTCCTATTCGCCCCTTATCTGAGTTTTTAGTTACAATCTTCTTCCCTTAGTTGCTCCGTTTGTGTCTGCTTCGATTCGTATCCTCATTTACTAACTCTCAAAGTTTGTCTCCGTTACTGAAGAGGTTATTATGACGACGCACTTCATGGCCTCTGAGTCGGGTAATGGAACGTTAAAGGTTGCCATGACATTTCACATGGTCATACTGGTGAAACTAGCTTGCGTGCTGTGAAAACAAAGTCCAACTCTTGAAAAGGATACAACTTTAAACATTTGGGTGAACTGCAACTACTCTCCTTCATCTGACTGTTCTATAAATAACACAAGTTGATTATAGGCTGGTTCTCTTCGGGTCTGGGCCTTCCTCTCTGTGATAGCCCAGGCACATTGTACGCATAATGTTGTTGCACTGTGTAGCGGGTGAGTTGCCCCGAATTAAGATAAAACATCTATTAATGTTTTGTCTTAAAATCGTCTGACCTCCATTTTGGTCTCCCCGCTGTGTCTCGTGTAACTGGATGAGACAGTAGTGTGACTGGGTGAGACAGTCACGGTATCCCCGCTTTGTTTGTGTGGCAGCGCGTAATGTTGACGTTCGTTTGTCTTGTGACGCGTCCACTAGTCTATAGTGCTGATTTTGGACGTTAAACCAAATCAGTTAACAACTACTGCCGTCCACAGTTATATAGCCTATAAAGTGTTGACGCTGTACAGTTATATTATGGCTAATCCCGTTGTCTTTGCTTTTTTGTAAAGCGTTGAATGGCATTGTGGATGAAGCAAGTCGCGAAGTTCCGTTCAAGTGATACTTTGGTAGAGAGCCCTAACGAGGCAGAGTCGAAGGGTATCATCAATGAAAATACTTCAATCTCCATCCCGGTTGAAGTTTATCGGTGCCTCTTTAGCTCCAGGGATAATTATGGTGAGGTCACGTGATGTTTTTTTAGCGAAAAGTGACAGTGAACACGGGTAAACAAGATCAAAGAATTTTATGTTGCTGCGGGACGAATTGGCTCAAGGGGTAGAGTGTTGGTCTCCAGATCGAAGGCCCGCGGTTCTAATCCCACAATTGGTCCAAAATGTGTTTGTCAGATTTCATTCACTACTGTTTGTCTTGATGTCACTTTAGTGTGACCACCTGAGACAGTTCAGCTCACCAGTCTCTTCTGCGGTATCACAAAAAATTGTCAGAAGTCAAGTCTTGGATCAAAAACTGGTATTGGAAGGTTCAAAACCCTGCATCAAAATCTTGGAAAATAAACAAATATATCGAAAACAGTTTTGGAATGTTAAAACCTGTGGACGAGGAATATATATAAACTTGAAAATGTGAAAATTCGGGAACAAAAAACAAACAAAAACACATTAGATATAATCTTGGAATGTTGGAAACCAGAGCCACCATTGCAGTGACTAATCTTCAAAGGTTGAAAAGCCGGTTTCAAAACTATAAAATGTGTAAGTGTGAAATGTTAAAGTTAAAAATTCGGTTTCGTAATTATAAATATGGAATAGGCTTGGAAGGTTTGAAACCCCGAGTCAAAGGTACGCATATTTACTTGGGCAGCATGAAATCCCGAGTCAAAGGTACAAATATTTACTTGGTTTGAAATCCCGAGTCAAAGGTACAAATATGAATACACTTGGGCTGTTTAAAATCCCCGAGTCAAAGGTACAAATATTATTACATTTGGACGGTTTCAAATCCCGAGTCAAAGGTACAAATATTATTACACTTTGACGGTTTAAAATCCAGATTGAATATTAAAAATGTTAATATACTTGGACGGTTTGAAATCCCGAGTCAAAGGTACAAACATTATTATATTTGGACGGTTTGAAATCCTGAGTCAACCGTACAAATATTATGAAACTGGAATGGTTTGAAATCCCGAAAAGGTACAAATATTTACTTGGGTGGTTTGAAATCCCAAGTCAAAGGTACACATATGAATTTACTTCTACGGTTTGAAATTATGAGTCAAATGTACAATGTTATTATATTTCTACGGTTTGAAATCCCGAGTCAAAGGTACAAATATCAATATACTTAGACAGTTTCAAATCCCGAGTCAAAGGGACAAATATTAATACTCTTGGACGGTCACAGGTACAAATATTAATACTCTTGGACGGTCACAGGTACAAATATTTAAAAAAAACTTATAGTAATAAACTTCGATGATAAAAAAAACCCAATCACGAAAATTAGCAGTCTTACAAGGTTGGAATTACTGAGCCCAAAATATAAATATGAATAATCATGGAAGGTTGGAAACCTTTCAGCCACAAATGCAAACATGAATGTCTTGGAAAGTTCAAAACCCGGTGTCAAAATTTAAATGCATATGTTAATAAAACAAGTCAAAATAACAAAAACGAATACTGTATGGAAGTCGGAAATGCAGAGTCCAACATTACAAAAAAAAATGATCTTGGCAGACTGAAAACTCGCTTTTCAAATCATGGAAAATTCAAAAAGTAACAAACACAGTAATGTTGTCAAGGTTAAAAATCGTGTGCCAGAAGTAAAAAGTCTTGAAGGGTTGAAAAAAACGGAAAGCAAAAACACAAATGTAATTTCAAAATTTTAGAAATTTTGAAAACATTGTGTGAAAAATGCACATATTGATACATGTGGAAGCTTGGAAAACCGGTTTTCAAACCACACAATATTAAAAAGGTTGGAAACCCTTAGTTAAAAATACAAATACTTGTAATCTTAAAAGATTGAAAACCTGGTTTCAAAACTACATTTCCGGATAATTAACCTTCAAAGAATGTTGAAAATGAAAATCTGTTGTAATCTCTGAATCAAATTCTCCGGTTTAAAACCCTGGGTCAAGATTTCAAGACAGTTGACTACAAATATGAATAGTTTTGGAAAATTGGCATTTCTTGAGTAAAAGATAATAATTATACTTGGGATTATCTGGAGCCATTAGTAAAAATTTAAAAATTAATAATTTTGGAAGCTTAAAAACTCGGTTATAACACTGCTAATTATTATTCTTATAAATGCCGAGACCATAATACACACATTAAATCTTTTTAAGACAGTAAGTGCGATGTTGCGGAGACTTACGACTCGTCGTAAGAATAGAATAAAAAGACTTACGACTCGTCGTAAGAAACAGAGAAGACTTGGGACTCGTCATAAGAAAGGTTTACGACCTGTCGTAAGAATAGATGAATAAGGCTTACGACTCGTCGTAGGAATAGAATAGGAAGGTTTACGACTCGTCGTAAGAATAGAATAAAAAGACTTACGACTCGTCGTAAGAAACAGAGAAGACTTGGGACTCGTCATAAGAAAGGTTTACGACCTGTCGTAAGAATAGATGAATAAGGTTTACGACTCGTCGTAAGAATAGAATAAAAAGACTTACGACTCGTCGTAAGAAACAGAGAAGACTTGGGACTCGTCATAAGAAAGGTTTACGACCTGTCGTAAGAATAGATGAATAAGGCTTACGACTCGTCGTAAGAATAGAATAAAAAGACTTACGACTCGTCGTAAGAAACAGAGAAGACTTGGGACTCGTCATAAGAAAGGTTTACGACCTGTCGTAAGAATAGATGAATAAGGTTTACGACTGAATAAGGCTTACGACTCGTCGTAAGAATAGAATGCAAAGGCTTACGACTCGTCGTAAGAATAGAATAGGAAGACTTNCGANTTGTCGTAAGAATAGAATAGGAAGGTTTACGACTCCTCGTAAGAATAGAAACAGAAGGCTACGACTTGTAAGAATAGAATAAGGCTTACGAATCGTCGTAAGAATAGAATAAGGAGGTTACGACTCGTCGTAAGAATAGAATAAGAAGGCTTACGACTCGTCGTAAGAATAGAATAAGAAGGCTTACGACTCGTCGTAAGAATAGAATAAGAAGGCTTACGACTCGTCGTAAGAATAGAATAAGAAGGCTTACGACTCGTCGTAAGAATAGAATAAAAAGACTTACGAGTTGTAAGCTACCCCACCGGTGTCAAATACGTTGATATTAATAGGCTTTCAAGGTTTGAAACTCCGGTTTCAAAATTACAAAAATTAGTAGAAGAGTGGAAATCCTACATCGAAAAAATACGAATATTCAAATTTTAGAAAAACTAAAAATACGTTGTCAAAATGCAGAAAAATGTTAACTTGAAAGGTTTGAAACCCCGAGTCAAAATCACAAATATTTATGATCTTGGAAGGTTGACAGTCCGCTTGGAAAAAAAATTAGAAAACGATTTTAAAAAGTTTTGGGATGTTGAAAAACGTATTCCCAAAATGCAAATTATTATTTTAAAGTTAAAATAAATATAAATCGACTTTGGTTGAAAGGTCGGTGACAAAAATACAAAAATTAAACATAGACGGTTTACAACCGTTAAATAAAAAAAGAGCTTTCTGGAAAGTTGAAAGATCGGTGTCAAAATTACAAAATACAAATATTAATAAACCTTGAATGTTGGAAGCCTGTCAAAATAGACAAATAGCAAACATTAATCTTGAAACGCTGGAAACCTGGTTTCAAAACTACAAAAATTAGTTTTGAAACCGGATATTCAACCTTTCCTAGATTTTTTTAAAGAATACGTCTTGGCAGGTTAGGAAGTTCTGAATCAAATAAAAATGTAGTAAAAATTTATATAGTTTAAAACTATTGGTCAAAACTACATACCAAAACAGAGGGAAGTTAATAGATGGTTGGTTTTAAAACTAAAAATATGAAAAGTTTCAGAAGGTTGGAACCCCTGAATCAATGACAAAAAATAAAAACTTGGATTGTTTGTAGAAGATTTAAAATTCGATTTCAAATCGATGATAAAAGTTAATTTTAAAATGCTGGAAATGCTGAGCCCAAAATACAAATATGAAGACCGGGGTAATCATGAAACGTTAGGAAACCTTAAATACTAATAAAAATTGATTTTTAAAATTTTGGCTGCGGCAAGTAGAACGTTGCATAGGGATCACAACCCGTAGGACTAGAATAAAAATGTTTACGACTCGTCGTTTTCAACCACTATGACTGTGATACTTACGGCTCCGGTGAAGTCATGGTATCCCCGCTCTATCTCGTGTGACTGGATGAGGCAGTCATGGTATCCCCGCTCTATCTCGTGTGACTGGATGAGACAGTCACGGTATCCCCGCTCTGTCTCGTGTGACTGGATGAGACAGTCATGGTATCCCCGCTCTGTCTCGTGTGACTGGATGAGACAGTCACGGTATCCCCGCTCTGTCTCGTGTGACTGGATGAGACAGTCATGGTATCCCCGCTAAATGTGTATGCTTTCACTTGTCGGAGAAAAAAGTCGCCGTTACTGCTAATGCAATGTATTCAATAAGACCTCATTGGAACAGTAATTATAGCCACTGCTATGGAAACTTCTATTCCAACCCCTTTCCTTAAAACTAGTTGCAAAATTCAGTTGAGAGAAATCTTTTAAAGTTAGAATATCACGTTAAATGTAGTCAATGTGTGCATCATTTGGATGATTGGTTACGCAGGTATTATTCTCTGACCATTACAATCATGCATAGCTTACAGACCGCTGCGGTGAAGCTCTTTTGGTTTCCACAGGTGAGATGTAGAAAGAAATTTAAGGGATTGTCCTTATGCCGAGTGGTTGGTGCTCACCTTTCTACTGTTTTGAGGGTGTTTGACGGTTTGTTTAAAAATTCCTAATACACGGAAAATAATTATTTTTAATTGTTTATAGAAAGAACACTATCTGATTTCAGAACGCATTTGAATTATAACGCAAAAGGATTAATACGTGTAATTGCTCGTTTGCTTGTTCTTTTTTTGAAGGTGCGTACATATTTGCATTGTGTCCCTGTGGTTCATGTATACAAGTGAAATATTAAGTTCACGTTTAGTTTTCTTACGATAAGCATTTCCTTGCTACCCGCGCAAAGTCCACAACGACTTTTACGGTCAGCCATAGATATCTGTTCTCAATGTCAGTAAAATTACGATGAAAGCTAAGGAATTTTCTTAGACAAAACACGTCTACCGGTACCTCATTAGATTTTAACCTCATATGTTGTTTTTTAGAACTTTTTACGTCTAAAATGAAATATTGCTAAAATGTTTTATATTTTAAATGTCAGTGTAAGGTATCAGTGATTTCCCCGATGAAACCCAGCCTTGCATCAGACAGTGCATACCAAATGACAACCTACTGGCGAGGCTGGAACAAGTGCTTACCAAATGACAATCCACTGGCGATGCTGGAACGAGCGCTTTTTAAAGGACAACCTACTGGCGATGCTGGAACGAGGGCATACCGAATGACAACCTACTGGCAAGGTTGGAACGAGTGCATACCAAATGACAACCTACTGGCGAGGCTGGAACGAGTGCATACTGAATGGCAACCCACTGGTGAGTTTTGTCAAATATTTCTGCATAATAAAATTGTTTTTAAATGAATTAGATTTGTGAAAACTACGAAATGCTTTTCTTTTCTGAAATGCCGTAAAAATACTCAACTCAACTCTGAGATTATGATTTTGCTTTTATGAAATTATACAGCGCACTAGTAGTATAGTATAAAGAGAGCAGCACAAAATGTCACTTTACTAAAATAAAATGTCATAGTATGAAACTGTGTGTTACTCTATTTTCCCCTCCCACTATTTCAATTTTCAGTCTCAGTGAAACGTTTGCTTTACTCATGTTTCTATTTTTTTACACACCAGAGACTACAGACCTGAGAATTCTTCCTGATAACCAGAGACCTGCATTCCACTAGCGCCTTGTTTGGTTGACCAAGAGACCCAACGTCATTCATCAGAAGAACCACACAGACTTGTAGGATCAGGTAAGACTTTACTTTATTGCAGGTGGATTATATTTTTGAAAATCCCTCAATTTCATTGTATGCTATTTTAGGTTTCATATATGTGATGTACCGGTAACTATTTTGCTTTCATATTTTGCGGCAGCTGTTATTAAAATGTTTAGAATCCTATACGATAACAATGAAAACAATTGTACTGTATTATTCTTCAATGAACTAAAAAACAAAATCAAAAAACAAAAACCCAATCTGGTTTCCATACCAAAATATTATTTTACAGGTAGCCATCTCTGCCTCGTCTAGCTCTAGAATATAGTGTAATGCATATGGTTAAAAAAAATGTTAATCCTAAAGCAGTGCTGAAAAGTGTTTCATGATAAAACAATGATGAATTAATTTAAGAACTTTTCTCCCCAGGAAATGACTGATGTCAAGCTCTTTACTCTACACCTGGCCTAGCCTTCAGAACGGACACGCCCCCCAGCTTGGATGAAACATACACAGTGGACAGGTCGGCCGGTAACAGATACCGTTTATATAAGTTTGTAACAATATAGATTGAAAGTGGGCGGCTACAATGTGTCTAACGCTGCTCGGCTGTTCAGATGTACCATGCATGACGGAGGCTCAATACTTGAACACTATTGGATTCTGGCACCAGTTACAGATATTGTTTACATTTGTTGGTGACAGTGTACATGGAGGCTTAAACTTAAACATAATTGGATTTTGGTACCAGTTAAAGACATTGTTTAAGACTAGTTGGTGACAATGTAGATTGAAAATGGGCAGATACAATGTGTCTAACACTGCCCGACTGTTCAGATCTACCCTGCATGTCGGAGGCTCAATACTTGAACACTATTGGATTCTGGTACCAGTTACAGATGTTGTTTACATACGTTGGTGACAATCTAGATTGACAGTGAGCGGCTACTGTGTGTCTAACACTGCCCGGCTGTTCAGCTCAACCATGCATGACGGAGGCTCAATACTTAAACACTATTGGATTCTGGCACCAGTTACAGATATTGTGTACATAATTTGATGACAGTGTAGATGATGGAAACTCAGTACTTGAACAATGTTGATTCTGGTACCAGTAACGGATATGGTTTACCAAAGTTGGTGAAAATGTAGGTTAAAGTGAACAGCTAGGATGTCTCAAAAACTGTACAGCTGTTCATATCTATCCTGGATGATAGAGGCTCAGTACTTAAACACCATCGGATTTTGGTACCAGTTATAGATATTGTTTTACATAAGACAGTGGTGACAGTGTAGATGACAAAACTAAATACTTAAACACAGTTGGGTTCTGGTGCGAGTTGCAGTTCAACTTAGTGGCGCGATGGCCTTGGGATAGAACATCGACTTCCGACGCAAAAGGTCTGGGTTCGAGCCCTGTCGATTGCACTCCCTGCTGGTTGTGTCGGGTGTCAGTTTAATGTGAGCAGTTGAGACGGGAGTCATGGTATTCCCGCCCTGTCTCGTGTGCGGCAGCACATAAAACTGTCAGACGTCAGTCTTGGGGCCCATCCACAGTATAGCCTATATAGTGCTGATGTTGGACGTTAAACCAACTCGACAACAAAATGCAGTTTAATTTGAGACCTCCGAAATCCAGGTATGCTGCGCTATGTAGCCTGTTCTGCTTGTGATGAGCCAGAAATTACTTTCAAACTCCGTGCCGCTTGTGTAAACGTAGCACGAAGAGCATAATTCATATTATGTTAAAAACATAAAAAACCATAACTTTGCTCAGTAAAAGAGTAGAAAACACAAGTATGATTTATTAAAACTAGAAAAACTTACTGCTATCAAAATCGAATCTTGTGACTAAACTAAGAAATGTCATTGCAGTTTCCAATGTTGGTTAAGACTTTGTATTTTTCTTTTGTTTTGTTTTTTACTTTAACGTTTAGAGTATTAGTATCCGAGAGGAATTAGTGTAGTTTCTGACACGAGACACTCAGACAAATTATATGAATGGGTTAATATGGTTTAACAATGTACTAAAGATCAGTTAGATCAATGATCGGTATGTCTTAAAAAGGATTCGGAGAGTAGCACAGACCTAGAATATTTTTGGTGACATTCTGCATCACGTACAAGAAATGTAGGTGTAAATAAATTAGTGGAACTGTATTTGATCATGGTGTCCGTATACTGTGACCTGCTGAGACAGGGGTCTTGTCTTTGTGTGGCTCCACACAGCAAGTATAATTGTCAGCCGTAAGTGTTTGGAATCATATACAGCAGTCATTACTCTCTCTCTCTCTCTCTCTCTCTATATTGACATCCTGCATCACGTACAAGAAATGTTGTTGTAAATAATTTAATTAGTGGAATTTTAAGTATTTGATCATGGTGTCAGTATAATGTGACCGGCTGAGACAAGAATCGTCTCTTGGTGGGGCAGAGGGTAAAATTGCCACCGTTAGTGTTTGACTTTATATACAGCATAATTACTAAGCTGACTTTCCATAAATGCAAATGTTGTCTCTGTCTGTGTCTGTCTGCCTTACTCTCGCCATATCTCTCTCTTTCTCTCTCTCTCTCTCTCTCTCTCTCTCTCTCTCTCTCTCTCTCTCTCTCTCTCTCTCTCTCTCTCTCTCTCTCTCTCTCTCTCTCTCTCTCTCTCTCTTTTTTTTTTCTGTGTCTTTCTCCCTTTTTATAGTCCAAGATTATTATTTTATAAGATGTATGTATGACTATGGAACTGACATTGCGAAACTACGTTAAAATCGATAACATTTTATTGTTGTTTATTGTGGATTATTATAGACCGGCCTCGGGTTAAAAGGAAAAGTATCATCAACACCCGAGTTGTAAGAGTTATTTTTCTAAAATAATGGAAACCATGCCACCTGATTGCTCCGTTTATATTGAGCTTTACATAGTTTGATATTTGGGGCCAAATTATGATCTTAGTGAGAGTTCTCGGTAATGCCTGAGTAAACACCGTTTGTGATGCATAATTATTGTTCTCAAGGAATTTTTTTAAAGCTGCCGTGTAGTTAATTTATATGGAATCTTTGGATGAAATAGTGGAAAGAGTATTTTAGACCTATTGTGCATTGAAGTGGAAAACATAATTTGCTGGGTATTTCTGTTGTCATGCGAGTCGATGGTGCGCTTAGTGGAAAGGCTATTCATCTCCATACCATGCCATCAGTTTTTGTATACGATGCAACTGCAAACAAACTCTAACTACAGCATAAAGAAAAGATATGCTTAAATACATAATTTCCAAAAGCGTCGGGGTTTTTCTTGGCTGTTTTGGCTTCCGAAAAGCATCTTAAAGTGAAATTTTCTTTTTTTCAGTTTTCTTCAGGCATTTTTAACATTTAGATCTTATAGACAATTTATTATTGATTTGAGGTTATGTAATAGTAGTTTTATCAAATTGTCAGGTATTTTCAATGGTGTCAATTTTGTTCTCGCATTTGTATTGTTTGGGAGAAATTGTTTTTCTTGTACGATTAATTTCAAATCGTATCGAGTTTCCTATATACGAAAGCGAATGAGACCAAAATCATGCAATAGCACCTTCTGTGAAGATTTTTAATTGGCGGAGTTTGTAAAGAAAAATTGCGTTCAAAACTCCTAAGAGCTTGACTTTAAAATCGAAAAAACAAATTTCTTAATTTGATTCAATTATACATACCGTTTGGAAAAAAAATATTTTTATAGCAAATATCTGCGCGCATCTATCAAACATTTCACTGTTGTATCTGTGTTGCACGTTTTTATTTTCTTTTTTTTTTAATCACATGCCAACTAATTCACTAACCTGCACTTTACTAACTGCACTCAACCTCACGCAGGTACAACAGTGAAATCAGATAGATGCGCCAGTTTATTAAGATCTTTTTTTAACTTTCAGAGAGAAATTTTGTGGAGATTTATCTTATTTTTAATTGAAAAAAGGTTCCTATATACATTATTCAAGCTTGTCGTTTTTTGTCCTGATGTAAAAAAAACTGTTCAAAATAAATCTTCAATTTGCATTGGTCAGTTTTCATAATTATCCGTAGTTGAGCAGATATCGCTAATACAGGGTTGTCGACTCGCTTCGAAATTCAGTGCCTTTTGTCCTATGTTTGGTTTTTGTCATGGGTGAAACGGCTTCATCATCTACATTTAATGTTATCTTGGTGTAAACTTGACTTGTTACGTTAATGCAATGTTTCTAGTGATCTTTCGGGGGGCGCGGTGGCCCTGGGGTAGAACATCGGCTTCCGACGCAAAATGTCTAGGTTCAAGCCATGGCGATTTCGCTCCCTACTGGTTAGATCGACGTCAGTTTAGTGTGACCGGCTGAGACAGTAGTCGTGGTATCTCCGCCCTGTCACAAGTGTAGCAGCATATAAAATTTAGACGTCAGTACTGGGACCCGGCCACAAAATATCCTATAATGTGCTGTCGTTTGACGCAAAATCAATTCAACAAAAAATCGCTGGACTCGTGAACAATCGCCCTGGCGTTATTCATTCTATTTGCGTAACTTAATTTTATTCGACTGATGAATGCCTAAAAGGATTGTGAATACCTATTGTAATGGACCGTTTGGTTTCTTACTGTTGATTGTTGTCGGTATAATGGATACATGTCATTGTAATAAGTGTCAGTATATTTTGACATTGGGCGTTAAGATAGAAATTCATCTCCATATTGCATACCGACATAGTTATCTATAATACGATTTTTATGCTTTTACTATTCAGAGAGATAGAAGAGTAACCGTTGGTACTTTTATGATGTATTAACTGTCTTAGGACATCATGGGCACAATATAGCTGTCACCTTGCTGTCGTGGCATAAAAAAGGCACTCACTAACTTCTGACGGAAAACGGTAAGACAGGTTAGAGTGTGAAGACGGTTGTTCTGCCAATCGGGTCGTCGCCGCTTAGACAACCCAATATCGTTTATAAAACGTATTTCTCCGATTCCGTCCCCTACTGGTAGTGCCGGTGTCGGGGGGCGCGGTGGTCCTGGGGTAGAACATCAACTCCCACCCTGTCTTGTTTGTGGTAGCACATAAAATTGTCAGACGTCAAGTCTTGGGACCCTTCCACAATATAGCCTATAACCGGTTGGGACGCTCTGGTATCCCTGCAATATCGGTGTGTGCCAGTGGCACCACGAAGAATTGTCAGGTGTTAGTCTTCGGACCCGTCCTTGCTGCTAACTTTAGTCATTTAGAATCCAACTTCAACCTGAATACATGTCCCTGTCTGTCTCTGTTTTACTCTCACTCGCCCTCTCTCTCATTCGCTCTGTCTCTCTCTCTGTCTGCCTCTCTCTCTCTCTCTCTCTCTCTCTCTCTCTCTCTCTCTCTCTCTCTCTCTCTCTCTCTCTCTCTCTCTCTCTCTCTCTCTCTCTCTCTCTCTCTCTCTCTCTCTCTCTTCTCTCTCTCTCTCTCTCTCTCTATCTCTCTCTCTCTCTCTCTCTCTCTCTCTCTGTCTCTCTCTCTCTTGTGGGCAAGACATGTCGTCCTGCCATTATTATTTTTGCGTCATTCGATGCGACTGATGCACTCCTTAAAAGATTGAAAAATGCTTCTATTTTTTTATATTTATATCGGTTTTTTTTTTCTTTTCTTCTGGAAGTGTAATACTATCAATTTTTATGTGGAATGAATTCTTCAACAAGAAACGTGATTGCATTGAATAACATAAATTAATTAAAAACAATGAACTAATTTGCCCCGTCTTCCTCTTTAGAACGAAAGGGATTGGAAAATTTTGTATTTCTTAATTCTAGGATAAGCGATCATAATGGGGTTGGGTGGGCAGTTTTATACGTTTTGATAGATAGTCAGGTCTCTGTTATATTTTTCAAGCTGAGGACAATTTTGGGTGGGTTTTTTTTTTAATTTCTTTTTGATAAAGAAAAGATGAGTCGGAAAAGCACATAAAAATATATATAACGAAAGTTTTGATGACTGTATAAATCTCAATGTCATATGCGAAAAAAAAAAGTAATTTTTGTGACTGTAATGTGTTAATAATTTTGCTTTAGGAGAATCATCTATATTTTAAATGCGTTTAAATTTTGAATTGTATTCAATGTGTTTCACCCAAACATATGTATTCTAGTGTGTTGCACATTGTTTACATCTGTTTTTGTATTGCTTTGTAATATGCGGTATTTTATTATTATTCAAGCTGTCTAATGACAAAGTCGCTTACATGTGTAATGATCGTTTTCAATTCTGAAATAAGTTTAATTATAATATAACTCCGACGATAATTGTTCATGAGTAAATAAGGACGTAAAAATGTAAAAGGGGTATATAAATAAAAGAAATTATATGGTGAAAACCAAAACGCTGTTGGTGTATATAACTTAAATACTTTTTCTCGAAATTCCTTTGATTTCATGCAATGCTGTCGTCCCTTGAGTCTTTCCCTAGATTGCGCTTATATATTTATTATTATGACTGAATAAAGCATTACTTAATTTTACTCTGTATGACTATGTAAACATGGTAACGCCTATAATTATCATTTCACAATATCCTTGCGTATGGTGTTAAAAAAATTCGAATGTTTTGCTTGTTTAAAAAGGTTATTGAAATTGAAACTTTGCTTTTTTTATTATATGCATATTTAACAACACTTAATAAAACAAATCATATTGCTGTAAATTGAAACTTTGCTTTTTTTATTATATGCATATTTAACAACACTTAATAAAACAAATCATATTGCTCTCAATTAATCGATTGTGTTTTTTTTTTTTTTTTTTTTTTTTTTTTTTTTTTTTTTTTTTGTTTTGTTTTTTTTTGCTGCTCATTAAATCCATGTACAATGCACTTAAGTATGTGATTAATATTCAATGTAAGTTTGATTCTATGGTGCTGCACTTTGTGTTGTCTACTATTTGTTTTTTTTACATCGATATTTAATACAAGTAATTTATTATTAAAGTTGTCCTATGTCAAATCAACTTAAAATTGTTCTTCGATTTTTTGTGATGAGTCTCAACATTAAATCACCCCGAAAGTAAAAAATGATTAGGTGAAAACCAAAACGCTGTTTCAGTGTTTGTGTATTGAATGTGAATACATGTTCTTAGTTTCTCTGTGATTACATGTAATGATGTTGTATCTAAAGCCTGTCCCCACATTGCTTTTATTTGATATGTATTTATTTATGTATGACTGAATAAAGCTTTAGTTCAAAATGCAATTCAAAGTCAATGAAAACAAACCTAATGCACTAGGTGTTACGATGAAAGTTACTTGTTTTGACATTTATGAAATTTTACTTAACAGATATATGCGTTATCCAACAAAAGTCATACTCTCCGGGTTTATTCCCAATACAGCACCAACTTCCACATTGTATCAAAGGTCTAAGCATTCTTTTTTCAACACAATACTAGGTACATGTATTCAAAATTCAAAAAATGTGAGTGAATACCAGCATTGCTGTGCCCTTCATACAAATGTTTTAATAGAGCTGTTGCACTTTTTCTTGCTAAAATTACTGTGTTTACCAAAGTCCATCTCTAAAACTATACTGGTTGGGTCGGCGTCAGTATAATGTGACTGGCTGAGACAGTCATGGCATCCCCGCCCTGTATCGTGTGTGGCAGCACATAAAATTGTCAGACGTTAGTCTTGGGGCCCGTCCACAATATAGTCTACATAGTGCTGATGTTGGACGTTAAACCAACTTAACATTACTCTGTAGAACTAATATTGTACTGTCAAACAGCTGTGACTGATCTAAATATTGCGCAGGCAGTAATTAATTGATCAACCTCATTATAAAAGCTCACTTTGAATAACTCCTACTGTTATGCTCACGGATTCAAACCCACATCGCCGTTCGGCAAGTTGTATTTTTAAGCTTTTCAGTTAAAAACCTGCCCGACAAAAGCATATTTTGGTATATCAAGAAATCTTAATAAATACGTACCAAGACAAAATTAACGAACTTAAAAATTAAAACAAATCCAAAGGATGTTTAACGATGGGCCATTGACTTAGAAACAAAATTATTATTTATACAAACATCACACAAACTTTGACGTGTTTAGTCTTTTTTATCGTTTATCTAGCCTTACTGTGCATGTGTATGTAAATATCATTTTGCGTCATACTGGCTTTGGGCGTTTCTTTTGATCGAATGTAAAGCTAAATAATTGTATATTCTGTAATTTTGCTTTTCATTGATTATTAAATGAATAACACCACTAATGTGTTCATAGTTCTTTCAAGTATGTGTAACCTCCATTGTACAGTGCACTAATTAATTTAATAAATAAAAAGTTTCCTTCAAAAGGCGTTCCCTGTTGCTTAGTTTCTATTTGATTTAATGATTTCACTTTAAAATGCGAGAGAAAAATGAATAAACAAATGAATGAAAATCAATTCTCGAAAAAAGTAAACATGAAATTAGTAAGCAACAAAAACACACAGGGAATACTTCTAAATTATACGCCCACGATTTAAGTTATTAAATGAGAAACGGTCATGCAATTTAAATTATTGTTTCAACACCAGTGATTTATTTTGACAATGAATGAGCGAACTACCAAAATTATTCCATACGGCATTTCATCGTTTAAAACTAACTTTTCTAGGCAATTGAAATAGTAATTGACATGTCATTTTCATGACAGAGTACATTATTCACCAAAATGCCATGCACCACAACATTTAACCAAACGGGATAGTTATTACTACATTGTAAGTTTAGGCTACGCACAAAAAAGGAATAGGACGAGTTTCGAGCTACCGCGGAGGCCCTGGGGTAGAACATAGGCTTCCGACGCAAAAGGTCCTGGTTCGATCCCTGGTGATTGCGCTCCCTGCTGGTTGGGTCAGTGTCAGTTTAATGTGACCTTCTGAGACATGAGTCATGGTATCCCCGCCCTGTCTCGTGTGTTGCAGCACATAAAATTGTCAGACGTCAGTCTTGGGCCCGTCCACAATATAGCCTATATAGTGCTGATGTTGGAAGTTAAACCAACTCAGCTCAACTGGAGCTACCGCGACATTGTGCTTACGAAACAAGGTATTGTAGTGTCCAGGCAAAAATGTAATGTAATGGGGTCTAGAGAGTATACACAGTTTTTGTTATCCCTCAAAAAGTAATAACGGATATTTTAAAATTTCCTATTATACATAAAATGGCATTTAAAACAACGCATCGGTCTCGGAATATAGGGGGTGACTTTCAGAGTCAAATACCCCACTTTCAGTGATGTTGGTGGCGACGTCGAGTCGAAGGTTAGGACGAAGGTGTTGGTCCTGACTTTGTCACCCCCCTTCCGCACGAAAATGCGTCGGGCGTGGGTGACTCCATCGAGTTCCTCCACCATCTCCTCCTCGCTCGTCGTTTCAAGATCGCGAGATCTCACAACGCCCCTGGAGCTGTTTAGGCTGCGATGAGCCTTCACAGTGACAGGGATATTGGCAAAGGTGTCGATCTTGCCGAGACGTTTTACTTGTGCCTCACTACAGCACTCCACCAAGAGCTCACTTGAACGGAGCTTCGTGACGCTCTTGGGTTCACCCACAATTCCTTTCAGTGCTTTGCTGATAGCAAATACACTGAGTTAGCCACCTTTTTATCAACATCGCTGATCACCTGAAAAGGTGACCAGCTTTGCTTGGCAGTGGAGCCCAAAAGAGTTGGGGCATCCACTGCCTTTCTCTTGCTTGATCCGGATGGAACACCCGCTCCATCCGGACAAGGCTTTTTTAAAAGTTGGGGGTTGGGAAAGTTTCAATTGAAAGAAGAGATTCCAGGAAAAAAGTAAAGAAAGGTTCTGTTCCGGGGCGCCCCACCCGCCACCGAGCCCAACAAGGGGACACTGCGCGGAAATCCAGCGCCAATTGTGTCAGGGCTACCCCGGAGTTATACTCCCAGCATAGAGAGAGAGAGAGTGTTGCTAGGATTGACCCAGCCAAAACTGACCAGCCGATTGAGCGGTGTGGGCCACACCGCCCACCCGTCTCGGGAGAAGGAGTGGGCCAAAGAGATGTGTTGGTGAATGACAGCCCGCAGGCTGGTTCACCTCAATCACCAGGATCCAACCTCCACCCTTACGGGACGCACCTCACGGCAAACAAGGTGCCCAATAGTCGGGTAAGAAGTAGAGGGGATGGGGGATAGGAAGCAAAAGACAAGATGATAGGCGCATGAAAGAGAGCGGGACAGAAGACATAGCGAGATGGAAAGGGAAAGGGCCTGTCCTTAGCAGTCTTTTACTGTGTCACGCGCGACAGGTAGGCGGTGGTAACCATTCTTTACACCCCTCCGAATGAGGGCCCCGTTACCACACGGGCGACTCAACCCGCTACCATTGTCTGAATAGCAAATGACCTCGCATATCGTTTTATCAGACAGAGAGACAGAGAGACAGAGACAGACAGAGACAAATTTTTAAACTACGAGACACAGCAAGATGAGCAGAGAAACTAAAACAGAGGTAGAGAGAGAGAGTGAGACATATTTTTAAACTACGAGACAACGAGACACAGCAAGATGAGCAAATAATAAGGGGCAAAGAAACTAAAACAGAGGTAGAGAGAGAGACAGAGTGAGACATATTTTTAAACTACGAGACAACGAGACACAGCAAGATCAGCACAGAAGGGGCAAAGAAACTAAAACAGAGGTAGAGAGAGAGACACTTTAGTTTACTTACAAGGTAATCTGAACTGTGATAAAATGCGCGCCTTTTACCATTGAACTACCTCGCCACTAACCTTTTTTTCACGATAGGCCTAACAGTGCTATAGTGGAATGGGGATATACCTTCCCCTCTTTCTGTCTCTTTCTCCCTCTTTCTCTTTCACTCTCTTAACATTAACGTTTGCTTTTTCCATCACCAGAATATAATAATGTTGTCCAATGTCCATGTAACGATACTTGCGATTGCGCCTTGTCTTTGAATTATTTTTGCGGATGTCAGAGAAATGACTGTCAATTTGAGTATGGAACTTCTGTGACGTCCGCAAAACTGTTAGACTTACCAGGCGGTTTGTAAACTCCAGTCAGATTTATTGTAATGGTTGCGTCGTATGTTGAATTAGCATTTATG
>RQTK01000930.1:81333-98173 GCA_003991915.1 Elysia chlorotica
GTATCTCTCTCTCTCTCTCTCTCTCTCTCTCTCTCTCTCTCTCTCTCTCTCTCTCTCTCTCTCTCTCTCTCTCTCTCTTGCTCTCTCTAGAAACCCTTTCAACGCAATTCTTGATAAAACCTGACTAGAATACTTCTATTAATTGTAATAGTATCGATGTTTTTACTCTCTCCTTTTTGTAAAATGATATTTTTTTTTTGTATACGTACTTTCAGTAACTTGAGCTGTGGTATTGTGGTATTATAATTTATATAGTTTGATATTATTATTCTCTAAGTCGAAATTTTACCTTTCTTTCTTATCGTTGTAAAACTTAAAGTTTGTTTGTTGTATAAAGGGAGTGTAACTTTATTTACCATTGAGGGATTAATAAAGATTTCTGTATGGTGTATTTATTGTATAATAATTATGTAGTGTGAACATTGAAACGGGCTGCTTCTTTTTTCGTAAAATCAACATGTACTAACATTGTTCAATACGCGGAAAATTTATCTGTTTATTGCTAATGACTTTCTTTAAAAGTTGTTTAAAAGCTCTTATAGTAGAACATGTTCAGATTTTCGATTACAAATCTATGCATGCGTTAAGTTAAACGTTCTTATGGGAGTAGGTACTAATATATTAGTCTGATGAAGCCAATAAAGGCGAAACGTTTATATATATCATCCTACCACTAGTCGTTTTTTATTAACTGTATCCCCTCAGTAATGTTCTTGCGAAGTTGTGCGTATTCCTCCATTTATTATTATACCGGTACTATTTTTATTACTTTCGCCCACGCATATACTACTAGGTCCTTAGCAACTGAGTAGATGTACTCCGTTGTTTATTCTTTAACTGAAGGTAATAAAATTAACTTCTACGTGAACTTAGTTTCCTTTTTCGAATCAAAAACGGGTTGTTTTTTGTTGTGTTGTTTTTTTAATAATTTATTTCTCTTACAGGTTCACTTTTCATGGATCCTTTATACGCTGAGAAAATTGGAAATGTTAAAGCAATTGTAATACTCATTTCCATAAAAGTAATTATAGCGTATTCTTTTCTCAATACAATTTATTCTTTTCTACTGTCAAACTAAAAATGTAGGCTACCTTTCAAAATGTATTGTTTGTGTCATTTTGTTCTGTTTCGTCTTTTTGACGTTTTAACTTTTTAAATAATAACATAGTTTCAAAAAGTACTTCTGCGATAGAGAGTAATAAGAAACGAAATACACTGTAAATGTACCGGAAATTAGGAAGGCCAAAGTTGTAAACAAAGCGTTTTTGACAAAAAGTCTTTCTATGTTTACAACCACTCGCAATTCTTTAATTTAAACTATCTTTTATGTATAAGTCTAGACCTGATAGCTTAGTTCTCGGCTAGATCTTGGAGTCGTCGAGACTAAATATTACAGTTTAAAGTGTGATGGTGAGTCTAGAACTTAAATACATAGAGTCTAGATCTATTATTAGCAGTTCATCCAGATGTGGTTCACATCTAGGGGAAGTTATACAAATCTATGACCGGAACTCAGGAAGGCGAAAGTTGTAAACAAAGCGTTTTTGACAAAAAAGTCTTTCTATGTTTACAACCATTCTTTAAACTCTTAGTTCCAACAGCTATCTTTTATGTAGAAGTCTAGACCGGATAGCTTAGTTCTCGGCTAGATCTTGGAGTCGTCGAGAAAATATTACAGTTTAAAGTGTGATGGTGAGTCTAGAACTTAAATACATAGAGTCTAGATCTATTATTAGCAGTTCATCCAGATGTGGTTCACAGGTACTTAAAATCTAGATCTAAGATCTAGATTCTAGATCTAGATATTTTCGCAGTTTGAGATATTATTGTATTGATCTAAATCTAGATTCTAGATCTTTTTTCTGTTTTTTTTTTTAATTTAGAATATCTACTTCTAGATTCTAGATGGCTGTGTCTATTTTCCGCCGGGCGGAAACCCTCACTCTAACTCGTAGGGCTCACAGCTAACCAGACCGGATCAAAAATGCCAGAATCTTCAACTTGATGAAGGCGGGCATACACCAAAGAAGAAGAAGAAGAAGATAATTATGACTTTGATATAGATAGATTTAATCTAGATCTAGATTATCCTATTTCGCAAGGCCTCGGCACTTGAGGCATTCACAGTATCCTGGGGGGAAAACGTTCCACTCTTGCACTGTTTTCAGGAAGATGGACTAGACGGAATTCTTTTTAATTAGGCCTACTTTACAATTTATTTTTTAAAACTTGACTGCTTCTGGCGCAGTAAAATTAGAGATAGATTTAGATTTAGTAATAATAGAGACTACTGTCTAGAGGTAGATCTTATGTCACTGCGCAGATAGGAAAGTTGGGTTAGACGGCCAACATTGACAGCATGCATTTAGGTGCTGTTGTGTAGGGCTAGTTTGGGCGTCTTGATCGTTAAATATGAGTACACTATATCTAGACAGCCTAGATGTCTACTTCCTCTTTGCACTTACGGGATCTAGATCTAGACCGTAGCCTCGATTTTCTTGTTTTTGCTATGCTGAAAAATATTAAAATTGACAAATGAATTCTGTGGACTATTTTTGAGTCTCTCTCTCTCTCTGGGGGGCGTGGTAGCCCTGGCGTAGAACATTGGCTTCCAATGCAGGATTTCTGTGTGTCGAACACTGACGTTTTTGCTCCCTACTGGGTAGATCAGTGTCAGTTTTATGAGACAGGACTCATGGTATACCTGCCCTGTCTTGTATCTAGTGGCAGCACAAGTATACAAAATTGTCAGAAGTCAGTCTTGGGGTCCGTCCAAAATATAGCGTATAGGGCTGATGTTGGTCATTAAAGCAATTCAACAACTCTCTCTCTCTCTCTGTATCTTTAGTGGTACTCTCCTAAATTATATTAATTTACATTTTATTGGTGGGCCTGCAGTCTCTCTTGATCTATTTGATAAACCAGATACATAGGCCTTATCTCGATCCATTGTAATTTTTATTTACCAAAAATACCAAGATGCCTGCCTAGATCTAGATCCCTTTACTGACTTGAACCAAAAAGGTTGACTCAATATCTAGAGGAAAACAATTGATTTGTGATTTATGAAAAGAGATGTTGAGGAAAAATATTTTAACGATCTTGAAAAGTGAAAATTAGCTTTTAAAAGAAGTACACTAGGTACCTAACTTTGCAGTGTCAAATATTTTTTAAATCTTTGATGCAAAAATTTACAGTCTATATAGGTTAACTACAGTCATATAAATTTCAACAGTTTAAGCTTATATACAAATTATAATTGTCAATTTTAAGTCAATTTACGTAACATTATAAATATGCTTAAATATCATTGAGGTCTTTTTTTATAACGTGAATGTTTCAGGTCTGAAGTTTGAGATGGTGCTTGTGGTCTAGTGGTAGCTCTTTGAGTTTCTCTGTGGATGCTGCAGTGCTGGGGAAACATACTAGACTTGACAATTTAAACACAGGTTAGTGATGGATGCTCTGGAATCACCATTAGTAATGTACTGGGCTTTTTAAGATTTTCTTTGTAATAAGTCTACTGACTTCAAACCACTTATTGACTCCCTGTTTGGCGATCATTAAACTTTTACTGTGTAGGAATAGCTTTGGCAGAGATTTATCAAAACTTTTTTTACTGTCTAAGTTGAAATTTAGTTGTATTAACAAATTAATGCTTTATTTTTATCATATATTTATATATATATACAAAATTATAGCATTACCATTTATTTTTTTCAATCTGAAGTTTAATCTGTGCAAGCTTAGTAGACTCAGGAAATTCTATTACCTTGTGTTATGTTACTTTCCAAGCAACAACAGAACACTATCAACTGTTTTCTCATTCTTCATTGAAGCACATACTTCCAATCACCGTTCTAAACTTACACAGTTTGGTATTTCATTGGTCCTCGTTTTAAACGTAAATGACAATTTTGATTCAAACATTTTTCTTACCAGCTTTTACTTCCAATACCATTTTCTCTATCTGCGGAAGACATTTAAATCCATCAGTGGTGCGAGTGAGATATTTTAGATTACTTCTCTTAAACTTTGAATGAAGGAATGCATAAGTCTACTTTTCTGAAACTTTAAATTAAGAGTTTTTGATACACATTCTCGTTCTGCTTTCCAGCTTTTACTTTTGATACATCTACTTGTTTTTTATTTGCTGAAAGACTGTTTGCTCTATACTTCAATCAAGAGTGTTTGACAGTCATTCTTAATTATAATAATAACAATAAAATAGCTCTCTTCCCCAAACATGCTTAGGCTCAGAGTGCTGTACAATAACAATACATAATTATATACCGGATAGTATAAGTTGGCAATTTTTATAACTTTACTCATAGTTATAAATCTATATGCAAGAATAAAATTCTGGTTTTACTAGAACCATATTATTTTTATACATGTATGTATGTACTCTATAAACATACATGTAAAGCTTTCAGGGTGAATAAGGCATTTTCTAGTTATTTATAGTGTGTTAAGAAATATCAAATGCACTTTAAGAGGTTACACAAATTACAACTCTGTCATCTCTACACACAGATATATTATTTTTAATCTGAAATTGAAAAAAACTCAAGACAGAGTAGTTGTTGTTTTTTTTATAGTAAGAGGGTTCTAGTTCACTAACTTGAATTAGAAATGTTTGCTGATTCAATCTGGTTATCTAACATATATACAGTTGTGTACAACATTATATTTCAAATTGTCTCTAGATCTAACTCCCCACTACTTCCTGTTGCGATGTCCGGCTCTAGTCACTCCAGCCGAGTTTCCTCGACCCCCTCGGGAACAATGGATGTCCAACTCTTAGAGGAAAAAATGAACGAGGCACGCTCAAAGTTTGAGCGCGCGTGCCAGCAAATCGTCCTGCTCGACCAGAAGATCAAAGACTTGGAGGTTCGGTACCGGCGTGCGGTGCGCAACAAGAAGAACTCGTTCCGATACAACCTGCGGCTGCGGCTGTCGGTGGTGACGGGCGTGAAGATGATGTACCACCACTACGCCAGCACCAAGGCCGAGGAGCTGGCCAGGCTACGGAGACAGATCCCTCAGGCAGAGACCGGGGACTAGGGGGGGAGAGAGTACGGGGGCTACTGAGTGTGTGTGTTGGGGGAGAGAGTACGGGGACTACTGAGTGTGTGTATGTTAAAGAGGGGGGGGGGTACTGAAGTTCATAAACATATGTATTGAGTGGCAGAGATTGGGGACTACTGTGTGTGTCTGGGGGTACTTTGGTTCATAATCACGATATGTATTGAGTGGTAGAGAGTGGGGACTACTGAGTGTGTTATTAATATTACGTGTGTGTTTGGTTCATAATCATGATATGTATCAGGTGGTAGAGAGTGGGACATACTGAGGGTTGGGTGTTTTTTGTTGTTTTTTTATGGGGGGGGGGGGGGGGGGAGAAATTCTGTTGGCAGGGAGTGGGAAGCACAAAAGTTCTTAGACTAAGACTAGTATGGGAGGGTTAGCGAGTCTGTTACCTATGTCAGTATGTGTGTATGTGGGTTGTTTATGACACTATTGGATAGTTTCCGTGCTTGGGTTATGAAGATGTCATAGGCAGAGACCTGATGAATGAAGTATCTGAGAGTTTTTAATTGCCATTTTTTAAGGAAAAAAGTCTCACTGTAATTTGGGATAAAAAAACTGCCATTTTATGTTTGATTCTTGATACATGACTGTACTTTTTTGGGTTACCATACAGTCGCTTTTTAAGAAATGAGTGTTATCTGAGAAACATAAATTTCTGGTTCATGTATTATCTCGCAAAAAATGCATCTTGCAATTAAAAAAATGTGTAGTGATTTTACAAAATTCACCTGGTTATGGTTCTATTCAGACTCTCTCAAAGAATGTTCAAATACTGAGATTGAGATTTTGTATATATTCTTGGGGGCCAAGTCAGCACAAGAGGTTAGACTGTTTTTAGCTAGATTGGTACAACAAATATACATGTATTTTGCTTTCTTTTTTTTTCTAATTTTTTAAAATAAGAAAACCAAGTAGACTTTGGCCTTTTGTGCCCTTAATCTTATGGTATGTTGAGGTTTAAAATAATTCCAATGGTTTATTAAATGTAAAAATATTCAATATAAAAAATAGGATGTTACAAATCTTTGAAATTTTATTGTTTCCTCCCTTGAAATTGTATGTAGTACTTAAATATCCATTTTTACTATTTAATAAAGTTGAAGCTCAAAGAGACCTCAAAATGTACGGACAAAGGCACATTATGTTAAATTAGGGATAACACTTAAGTTAAATTGCCTATTTTGATAATTACAAATGCTTATGAAATTTGAAAAGAAAATTCTTAGAAAATATGGTACTTAACCCAAAGCTTTATAAATTACTAATAGAGAAGGACATTCATACATCAACAACAAAATCTGGTGTGATTGAATTGGGCACTTTCAGTTCCAAGAGACAAAACGTAGGTGGTGGTGGTTTTTATCAATGTTTTTAGAAGAGTGAGTAAGTTTTTATTTAGTTTTTTTAGTCTGTATTAATGGCTTAAAATGGCACATTATACTGCTCTTGGTCTCATGTTTTGCAGAAGATAGGATGATTCCCAATGTCTATACTCTTCTAAGTCTTTCTCAGTGTCTTTTACAGTGACCGAAGTATGTTGAATTGAGAAGTGTGGTTTTCAAAAACGTGTTGCATATTGTAAAAATCACCTTATTGTTAAATGTCTTGACGTCCATAATTTGATTTCTTATTGTCCATGTTTATCGACTATGCTTCATGTATATCACGGACGGTTTCCAAGACTAATGTCTGATAATATTTTCATGTGCTGCCACATAGAGACTGAGCGGGTAGGGTACCAAAACTCTTGTCTCAGACTGACAGAATATACTGTGGACAAATAATTTCACCTGGTCATGGGACAGACCTTGTGTTGTCTAATTTGAAACTTTAGGTGCGCTCTACCACTTAGCCAGCTGATAATTCCAGATTGTTCATGTTTTTCTTTCATAGACTAATAAGGAAAGTCAGTTATCTTATTATGCAAGAAGATAAGTGAGAAGTTTTGCTTGACTGTGCGACATACTCTATTCTACAAAAGCAAGCATGAATTTTGCAAATAGAAAATTTTTTTTTTATTTCATACACAATGACGCAATGACCATTTTTATTTGCCAAATCTGATTCCTAATACAGTGAGGCAAATACATGGAGACCCCTATGCGCAGTGCGAAGGGTTACTTGGTATACATTACCTTATTGTTACATGTGTCAATACATTAATTTTTTATGAACTTGAGAAATACCAGAGACAGAAACAGCTTGATGCGTCTTTGTATGATTGTATTCTTGCTCTGAAAAAAAATATTTCCTTATTGTTGTACAGTTAAGTATACATACTTGTATCTAAAACAATATGACTGTAATCTGGAGTGGGAAAGCAGTTTCTAAATCATGTAAGTTTTATGTGAATGCATTGGTCTATTTTCTATTAAAAGTTAAATGAATATCTTTTAAAACTCTTGTTCGCTTTGTTTGTTTTAGTGGTATTAGTTTTTGCCTATGCAGCTGATCTAGTTTCTCAATTACTTTTATAATACATACGAAGGTATTCCAAAAAAAAAAAAAAAAGAGCCACCGGCTGCATTTAATTAATATTCTAATTTATAACTACTTTTGTTGTTGTTCGTAAATGCTAATTCTTTTTTTATTTGTAAACATAATACAATTAACTTTTCAACTCTAAGATGAAAATGAAATTCATACATGAACAAAATAAGCTATGATTATGTAACAACGTTGATCAATTACTATTCGCTCTCTGCTGTCACTCCACAATCATAAAAACATTGGAGAGAATTTAGTTGTACAACTATAGTATACATGGGAATAACCGATATCCTTAGTGTTTATAATAAGATGTAGGGGTGCAGATCAGATTTGAATGCACACTTCCCATTCTTAGTCCAGGAAATGTGCTGACTGAACTTCAGTATCAAAACTCTGTTTAATTTACTTTAGGTGAAACATTTTAGAATGTAATGACGGGAGAATGTTATTGTTTATACCGCCTAAAAACAACAACAAAAAGCTGCACTGTCATACAGACACATGCCATTCTTCTAAACATGATTTCTGTTACAAATAAATATAAATATAATTTCACAAATTTAATAGACATCCTATTAGTTGTAATCGCACGTATAGGGATGCGTGTATTGCATAAAATAATATAATTGTTATCATGTAATATAGGGGGTTCAACTCTCTTTAGATCTTTACTCTCATTATTTGAAATAAAAGCTATTTAAAACAAAATAATGCCTAGGTATTTGTTCGTTTTCTTGATCTTAGAAATAAATGTAAATATAATTTCACAAATAGATGTCCTATTAGTTGTAATCGCATGTAAGGGCTTATAGGGATGCGTGTATTAATGAGTGTTATCTGAGAAACATAAATTTCTGGTTCATGTATTATCTCGCAAAAAATGCATCTTGCAATTAAAAAAATGTGTAGTGATTTTACAAAATTCACCTGGTTATGGTTCTATTCAGACTCTCTCAAAGAATGTTCAAATACTGAGATTGAGATTTTGTATATATTCTTGGGGGCCAAGTCAGCACAAGAGGTTAGACTGTTTTTAGCTAGATTGGTACAACAAATATACATGTATTTTGCTTTCTTTTTTTTTCTAATTTTTTAAAATAAGAAAACCAAGTAGACTTTGGCCTTTTGTGCCCTTAATCTTATGGTATTATGGACACTCGGATAAGGTTTTTGTTTTGGAAGGTGTGATTACTGCCCAATGACAGAATGTCAGACATAGATTTCTCAAACAGTTGTAAACAAAAGTGTTTAAGGCAACGTGTTCTAGATATATAATTATTGTCAGTGTCATTTTATAATAGACCTATAGGCCTACATCTAGGAATTAAACCAATGGGAACAGTGCATGGAGTACTTAACAGTACCAAGTAGAGGGGGATCCCATATCCGAGAGAACGTCATGGAAGTTCCAAGGCCAGACCGCTATCAATAACTTTATCATCTCTCCGATCTTGACCAACCATTGCGAATGACCAATGTCCAGTAATGTCCAGTCTAATAAACTCCGAGTCCCCCCGTAACTGTCCAATTATCCACTTCAGGCAGACTTAGCTCTGAGCGCCCAGGGCCAATTTAAAGTCATAAATTCTGTCCGACCTCAGATCGAGATAAAATTATATAGAGTCAAGGGTTTGGCATGGTCCCAGGTTTGGCTAATAGCAGACACGACGGGCTAGAAAGTCTAGTATTTCTCAACAACACCCCTTCAGCAACCACGACATTCTATATACGATTCACCGCATGCAACAACATCCCAACAGCAACCATAGATGGACAGTTGTGACGAAAGAGTTTAGTTTTAGCCATCTTGGACCCGAAGTATGGAATAATATTCAACTAAAAGTATGAAATGGAGATGCGTTATAGCAATTCAAAAAGATGCTTAAATTGCAGTTGTGTAAAGGTTTAAGTGCTGTAACAAAAATGTAACTGCATGTGCGGGTGTGTTTCATTTTAAATATTTATACGTTTAATAAGGTTGTTCTTGGTGTTGTTTTTTAGTGGAAACGGAGGGGGGGGGGGGGGGGGTCCAGTTATTCTCTTGAGGGAGACTTAGTCCTGTCCAAACTAGAGCCATACAATTAACTATGTCCGGTTTTAGATGTAGTTATCTAGATCCAAGGGTTCGCCAATACCCGGATAGAGTTAGAAGCTCTAGTATTTCACAAAAAGACGCCAAAAGCGACCATGAAATTTTGTTTAAGAGTGATCAACCACTGCAACACTCCAAAAGCAACCGTAGTCATGTGGGAGACAAATTATGGAATATTGTCCCATTAGAAACTTGTGCAAAAAAACGAGCACTTTGTCATAATTTAAAAAAAAATGACTAAAAACGCATTAATCTGTGGAGGTTTTATTGCAGCAAACATGTGTGACACACACACACACACCGTGTGTGTGTAGGTGTACATAGACGAGATAGTATTCCACAACACCCCCAATAAAAAACTTAATAACTGAAAAGTTTTAGCAAAAGAGCTTTTCGCCAATATGGACTCAAAGTATGGAATAACATCCCATTAGAAGATCAAAAATGAGATACAAAAATTACAATTTAGAGAGGAAAAAAAAAACAATCATACTAAAACGCATTCTGTAAATAACAAAAATGGTGTTGCAACTTAAAGGTGTGTATATAAGTGCTATTTCTTTTTATTTTTCCTTTTCCTTTCTTAAAAAAAATATTGGGGCACAGGGGCAACCTTAAAGGGTGGTAATAATTTATGCGCTGTATATATGCCATTGTAACATTTTAATTATGTTAGCAGTCTATTGGTGTGTGTGTGTTTTACCTAAGTCCACACCACATAGTTCAAAAAGACGTTTAAAAAAAATGAGAAAGAAAACAAACAATGAAAGCCTACAACCGCCACAGCTAGACAAAACTTAGTGTAAAGATTATACAAATGTATAGTATAGAACATTGTACTAGAATGTTTAACTTTTGCCCTACATTTTAATACTGTAAAACACAAAGAAACCCAATACTGTACGATTGGACAACTGTTTTGGTGTGGCCAATGCGAAGATCTATTGAATTTAACATGCACAAAAGGCAACTTGATTATTTCTGGCTTTTAGTCCAGTAATCCTTAAATCCCACCCAAATAAGATTCTATCAGATGTACTTATCCAAACAAAAAAAAATTAATTTATGTACATTATTGGGGTAATTTACCTTTGCATCAGTGTTGGAGAGATCAACGGCGTGTCTCCTTTGAATGGGAAAATTTTTGTTGTTGTTTGTTGTTGTTGTTTTTTTTGTGATTTTTTGTTTTTGTTATTGTTCTTGTTGTTTTTATTTTTTGTTACTTTTATTTTACCTTTTTTCGTTTTTTGTGTGTTTTTTGTGTTTTTTTATGTGAAGAGCGTATATATTGCTAAATAACATACCTATCTTACACTGTGTTAATATGCATCCAAATTGACCGAAGCCTGAAAGACATTAATATTATTCTCTTTGGAATGAATTTAGTCATCTGAAGCAATAGAGATGGTTTCGTTGTAGTTGCTGTTGATGTTGTTTTTTTTGTTGTTGATTTTTTTTTGTGTGTGTTTGTTTCATTCACAACTCCATTTTTGATAATGTGAGCATTTACCATATTTTTATCCCAACATGATTGGTTTTATGGTTTATAATACATTTTTGCTGCCTCCCTGTCCAATTTATGACCCCTATAAAAATTACCAAATAATTATAGCCCAACACCACACACTAAATACTAGCGACACTTGTAGGGTTAATAGCATCAGTCCATTCTGTCGCTTATGAAAAAGTATCCACAATCATGTAGAAGTCCTGGGTAGATAGGACCACTGACGGTTATCTTTCCCTCGCCAATCGTAAAATCCCCAAACTTTTACAGTGTTTAAATCCCATATATCCACCTAGAGACCAGGTCAGTATTATATTATATCCACGACCAGGTCAATATTACATGTATATCCACGATCAGGTCAGTATTACATGTATTTCCAGCTAGATGTAGACTTTTTCATCTGGTTAACACCATACAAGAACACTCAGAAGGCGCCCGATTTTAAAACAACAATTAGCCCTGAAGCGTAAGGACATAATTGTTTTGGGTTGTTTTTTTTTTTGTTTATGTGACCGTACAACATACCTAGAATTTTTATGTTAATAATGGATTATCGAAGCTTCGTTATGACCTTGGAAATGAAGAAAGAGGGTTGTGGAGGGGGGGAGGTACGACTTAATATAGTGATAGAGGATACGATTTCAAATCAGGCGTCCGGCGTTGGTTATACACTACGATCATTTAATTATTAATATCTTGCCAAAAAAATTGATCGTTGTCTGGATAATGTGATTAAAAGATACCGAAGTTCTAATAATCCCATGAGTATCGTGGACTGTGTTCTGTTTGCAGAACGTCAGTTTGTTTGTTGCCTAGAAGTTATATTATGGATGGGTCCCAAGACTAACGTCTGACAGTTTTAAGGGCCGCTGCTTCTAATATCCCATGAGTGTCTTTAGTTTTTGTTCTGTGTGGCAGAACGTCAGTTTATTTGTTGCCTAGAAGTTAGCGTTTTACGTTAGCGTCATATAGGTTATATTGTGGATGGGTCCCAAGACTAACGTCTGACAGTTTAAGGGTTGCTGCTTCTAATATCCCATGAGTGTCTTTAGTCTGTGTGCTGTGTGTTGTTGCCTAGAAGTTAGCGTCTAACATTAGCGTCATACAGGTTATATTGTAGATGGGTCCCAAGACTAACGTCTGACAGTTTTGTGGGTATGACGTTTTTTTGTTTTTTAAAAGATTGCAGAACGGTACATACTCTGTACATCTGTATTAAATAAACCTAAGCTTCCGAAATTAGCAGGCAAAGTCACCCAGTTGAATAAATGGAAATCAATTAAAGTTGTTGGCATACCAAGGTTAAAAGTGATTTATTTCTTTTAGTGTGTGGGATAGAATGGACATTTTAAATAAACATTTTAAAAAGTTATATCTGCAATTTTTCTAAAGAAATGAGATAACATCACGATAAAGTTCTATATGAACAAAATAATAATCATCAAAACAAAAACTGTAGAGATTGATTTATGAAATATAACAAACATTCGGACCATGGGGTAGAATGCACAAACATGACGTAGCTTACGTCTCGTCGTAAGGTTGTTTTGTTTTTTTAATTTTTATATTGTTACGACGAGACGTAAGCGCAAAAGAAAATACAGAGTGAAGTAATTTTTTTTTTATTGTCACGTCGCAAAGTGTCATTGTTTTCATTCTGTAGGGACTTTTTGAAATATTTTTAACCATTCATAAAGTACCTTTTAAGATTTAAATATATCAAATTATATTGGTTACCTAGAGACCAAGTCAGTATTACATGTATATCCACGACTATGTCAGTATTACATGTATATCCACGCCCATGTCAGTATTACATGTATATCCACGATCAGATCAGTATTACATGTATATCCACGATCAGATCAGTATTACATGTATATCCACGACCATGTCAGTATTACATGTATATCCACGACCATGTCAGTATTACATGTATATCCACGACCATGTCAGTATTACATGTATATCCACGACCATGTCAGTATTACATGTATATCCACGACCATGTCAGTATTACATGTATATCCACGACCATGTCAGTATTACATGTATATCCACGACCATGTCAGTATTACATGTATATCCACGACCGTGTCAGTATTACATGTATATCCACGACTATGTCAGTATTACATGTATATCCACGACCATGTCAGTATTACATGTATATCCACGACCATGTCAGTATTACATGTATATCCACGACCGTGTCAGTATTACATGTATATCCACGACCACGTCACTATTACATGTATATCCACGATCAGATCAGTATTACATGTATATCCACGACCATGTCAGTATTACATGTATATCCACGATCAGATCAGTATTACATGTATATCCACGATCAGATCAGTATTACATGTATATCCACGACCATGTCAGTATTACATGTATATCCACGACCATGTCAGTATTACATGTATATCCACGACCATGTCAGTATTACATGTATATCCACGATCAGATCAGTATTACATGTATATCCACGACCATGTCAGTATTACATGTATATCCACGATCAGATCAGTATTACATGTATATCCACGACCATGTCAGTATTACATGTATATCCACGACCATGTCAGTATTACATGTATATCCACGACCATGTCAGTATTACATGTATATCCACGACCATGTCAGCATTACATTTATATCCAGCTAGATGTAGACTTTTTTCATCTGGTCCACATCGTACAGAAGGCGCCCAATTTTAAAACGACAATTAGCCTTGAAGCTTAGAGACATATTGTTTTGGGTGTTTGTTTTTTTTTGTTTATGTGACCGTACAACATACCTAGAATTCTTATGTTAATAATGGATTATCCAAGCTTCGTCATGACCTTGGAAATGACGAAAGCGGGGGGGAGGGGGGGTAAGACTTAGTGTAGTGATAGAGCATACGATTTCAAATCAGACGTTCTGCGTCGGACGCTACGATCTTATTAATATCTGGCCCAAAAATTGGTCGTTTTCTGGATAATGTGATTAAGGGATACCGAAGATCTAATAATCCCATGAGTGTCTTTTGTTTGTGTGATGTGTGTTGTTGCCTAGAAGTTAGCGTCTAACATTAGCAAGATATAGGTTTATTTTTGTGGATCGGTCCCAAGACTAACGTCTGACAGTTTTGTGGGTATGACGTGTTTTTTTTTAAAGATTGCACAATGGTACATACTATGTACACATGTTGTAGAATAACCTAAGCTTCCGAAATTAGCAGGCAAAGTCATCCAGTTGAAAAAAGTGAATCAATTAAAGTTGTTGGCATACCAAGGTTTAAAAGTGATTTATTTCTTTTAGTTTGTGGGATAGAATGGACATTTTAAATAAACATTTTAAAAAGTTATATCTGCAAATTTTCTAAAGAAACGAGATAGCATCACGATAAAGTTCTATATGAACAAAGTAATAATCATCAAAACAAAAACTGTAGAGATTGGTTTGTGAAATATAACAAACATTCGGACTCATGGGGTTGAAAAGCACTAACATGATTATCTCGTCGTAAGCCTTTTTATTCTTATATTGTTACGACGAGACGTAAGCTACGTCTTATTTGTGTACTCTACCCCATGGTCTTGTCATAAATATGTAATATTTAAAACTTTAAAATCCGTTTTCTTTTTATAAAAAGCGCAAAAATGCAGAATGGTGTAATTGTTTTTATTGTTACCTCGCAAATTGTAATTTCAATGTGTGGGGACTTTTCAGAGTATTTTTCACCATTCATAAAATACCATCCACGATTTTAATATATTAAATTTTCTTGTTTCGAAATAATAAGAGCGCAATGAGATGTGAAGATTACCAGTATTACTACATGTATAGCTCATTTTGATTCTTCCTGCAAGTTTTTTTGGTTTATTTCAGTGACTTTGCTTGTGATTTCTCACAAAATTTTGAAGAGTTAATTCCCTTAAACTTGACACAAGCCTATTAGACAGACTTCTTGGAAGCATCGGTAAAACATGACGTCATGCACAAAAAGTAAACAAAGCCATAGAGGCACATGTGCTGTAATACCCTTCTAGAGCAGGTTTTAGGGTAATCCGACGCTTCTCGAAAACAGAAGGTGAACAAAGAGGTGGCTTATCCGGTTTATGGACAAAAGGAGGGGCAAAGGAGTTTTCCTTACCTGATCAAATCAAAAATCGTGCCCGAAGAAATAAAAAGTTTGGTTTGAGAAATCTCTCTCTCTCTCTCTCTCTCTCTCTCTCTCTCTCTCTCTCTCTCTCTCTTTCGCTCTCTCTTCCTCTCTTTCACTCTCTCTCTCTCTCACTCTCTCTGTCTCTTCCACTCTTTATCTATCAATCTATCTATCTATCTATCTATCTATCTATCTTTCTATCTATCTATCTATCTATCTATCTATCTATCTATCTATCTATCTATCTATCTATCTATCTATCTATCTATCTATCTATCTATCTGTCTATCTATCTATCTATCTCTCTCTCTCTCTCTCTCTCTCTCTCTCCCTCTCTCTCTTGGTTTAACTGCAAGAAAGATCACATACCATGATGGGACCCCTAAACATGTTATAGTTAGTCCTACCTAAGACGTAGCTGCTTTAGGCCTATACATCGAACGACTTAACTACAGTATAACGGAACAGGTGGCAATAAGAGTACGGCTCCAACCCATAACCCCTCAATACGAAAACACGCGGTCTACCATTGGACCATAGCACCCACTCTAATGCAACACATAAAAGCAAACAAAAAACAAAACAAAAAGGAAACAAAAAGCAAAACAAAACAAAAAGGAAACAAAACAATACAAATAATAAAAAAAAAAAAACAAAACACATTCTGCATTCACAGCAAAAGCTCATTCTACGCTTGTGTCACGAACATTGGTTTGTCTTTTCTTGATCAAGTTACAAGACACACAATGACTAAATTCACAACAGCTGCGACATCCACTGGCACATTATTTTTATTTCCAAAGAGGAATTAGATCGTATGCCTTGATGGATTCATGTTCTTTGTACTTCCTAATGAAACATCACAGGTTACTTGCGAAGATTTGAACCGCAAACCTCGTGCTCTCAAATCAGACTGGTTAACGACTGAGCCATCTGGTGGTTATTTTAAGACAGCAATTTAATGCTAGTTTAACACGTCTTTGTTTATTTGAGGAGGTTTTTATTGTACTGCGACGGGTCCTAAAATAACGTCGGACAAGTTTACATGGTGACTCACTAATACATGTATGGAGCGGGGACACCAAGACATCAGTATGTCTCAATCCGTCATAATTATTTTATTATACTGACACCTCAGGGTGTAACCAAACTAAACCCAAAAGGACGAATTCCAACATAAACTATACTATACATTTGCCGAATCATGGATTCGAACCCAGCACCTGTAGTCTAAAGCTCAGCTATCTACCGCTAATATTTGGTCAGATCGCCCCATCCAGCTATAAGGTTGCAGATATCCTTTCCATTAAAATTTTAATGCTATCAGAAGCTCCGCTTTCTGAAGAAAAAAAGAGAATGGCACAGAGAGACAGGTTGACAGATAGAAAGAAAGAGAGGCTCAAATGCGACAGAGAGACATTGATATATAATTAGAGAGAGAGAGAGAGAGAGAGAGAGAGAGAGAGAGAGAGAGAGAGAGAGAGAGGCGAGACAC
>RQTK01000930.1:101518-104018 GCA_003991915.1 Elysia chlorotica
CGTAGTTCTTCAGGTGCAAAAAGTTAAAGATTGAAGAATTTTCATTTAGTTGTGTAAGCTTTCCAAAGATAATAGATTCATTCATTCTACATACAAAAAAATGTATCTGTTTTTACCCGTATTTAAACTTTTCTACAATAAAATTCCAAGAATGTTTAGTTGAATGCACTTTATTCTAAAGTTTTTTTTAAATATAAAACGTTCTGAGCCTCAGTCTGTTGGGGGTAAGTTACATGTATTACTATTATTATTATTTTGTTGTTGTTATTATTATTATTATTATTGTTATTGTTATTATTATTATTATTATTATTATGATTATTATTTTTATTATTTTTATTATTATTATCATTATTATTATTATTATTACACGCAAATGACCACGGTAAAGAAATAGCTGAGAAGTCTGCAGGTGGCTAGGATAATAATAATAATTACACGAACAATAGCAACAAAAATAATACAAATAATAGTAATAACAAAACAAAAAAATACTCGCTTGTAATAAAAAAAAAAAGAGAGAGAGAGAGAGAGAGAGAGAGAGAGAGAGAGAGAGAGAGAGAGAGAGAGAGAGAGAGAGAGAGAGAGAGAGAGAGAGAGAGAGAGGCGGAACTAAGTTACACTCCCTGTTTTATGCGCGTGTGTGTGTTGTTCACGTGTAAATTATCAGCACGATCGACTACAATGTAGATCTAGTTTTCCCGTAATTAAGGTGAAGGTCGCTCACAAGCTGCCGTCACCATCATAATTATTTGCCTTTGTTGGCGCGTGCATTGATTCTGTATTGTTTGTTTGCGTTACTTTTAGATACTAAATATGATCCCGTGGACAATAACTTTGTTTTTTGTTTTGTTTTTTGTTTTTTTGGTTAAGTGTTAATTTGATGTTTTATACATATGAGTGAGTTTTAATAGTGTATTAAATTATTATTGATTTTATACATATGAGTGAGTTTTAATAGTGTATTAAATTATTATTGATTCACATAATTATGTACTTTCTAACAAGTGTTATGTGAATGTAGTTTTGCAGTTTTTAACTAGTTCTTCGACGATGCAGTTTTGTACTTTTTAATTGTAGTTCTGCCTTTAACCATTTGACTTCTCGGATATGGCCTAAAAACCAAAAACCTGTTCTGTTGAAAAGTAATAATTTAATTCCGTAGTTTTAGTGTGTACTATGTAAAATTGTATTGCTAAACTGTGAGATTGTACTATAGCTCAGCCGATCCATCGGATTTCTATAATCCACCACAAACCACGCTCCACCTGAAGTCAGTCCATCCAATCCACCATGGGCATGGCACGGGCTGGACTTTCGTCCACTACCGGTGGAAGAGTTCGATACACACCGCAGACGATGGGAGAAAGACGAACATCGCCATTGCCGATTGACGCTTCCCCATCTTCATCATCATCATCATCAGCTATCACCACCCCAGCTTCAGAAAATCGGTTTTTATCGACGTTGTTACCACCAGCATCTTCATCAGCAGTAGCATTGCTGGAATCAACATCGTTATCATCACCAGCATCCTCGTCACCATCATTATCATCATTGGGGTCCTTGCCTTACCACTGGACCGCCCAGAACGAAATGCCAACATCTTCACCATCAGTTCCTTCTGCAAAGCGAAGAGCAAGGTCGAGGTTAGACCTAGATCTACCTCCGGTTATGATGCCTTCGTCAAAAAGCGCATTTGACGCTTCGTCCACACTGCTGAAACCAGTGGGCTCCAGGGTCCCTTCCAACACCTCTAAGATCCAACCAACTGTTCCTTCCTCCAAGGTGCAGTCTACTACTCTCTCCCCAAAGATCCATGCAATACCCTCCTCGCCCAAAGCCCACCTAACTGTTTCCTCCCCCAAAGTACATCAAACTGCCCCCTCCCCCTTTCTCTCCCTTCGGACACTAGCCATGCTTTCCCTGACCCTCACTGTTTTGTGTCCACCCCCTGGAGTAACCGCTAACAAAGACCGCGCCTACTTTAACTCCAGCGCTTACTTAAGCATCCCACACTACACCTGGTCGTACAGCGGACCACTCCAGGTCACCTTCAGAACTTGCTCGGGCAACGGCGAGCTCTTGTCGCTCGTCCAGGAAGCATCATCATCATCATCATCATCGTCGTCGTCTCTCTCGAGCTTGGCCCTGCGCTTGGTAAACGGAAGCGTGGCCCTGTCGTGGAATCTGACGACGGGCCAGTCCCAGTCGGTGGCGGCGCCTGTGGGTCGGGTGGTTAGCGACAACGCTTGGTACAGGGTGCGGGTTCGGTACCAGCTCGAGGCGCTCACTCTGGCCGTGTACGGCGCGGCCCTGTCGGAGTCGAGCCTTGGGGAAGTTGTCGTGGCCAATTCCAGCTATAACAGTGTCCTGCTGACTACAAGGTGAGTAGTAAGGAGAGGAGAGATAGAGAGAAAGTATGAGATGGAGGGATTGAGAGAGGGAGAGAAGGGAGAGAGAGAGAGAGAGAGAGGGTGGGAAGTTGTCGTGGCCAACT
>RQTK01000930.1:106518-116713 GCA_003991915.1 Elysia chlorotica
GTACATGGATATTGTAGCTTCTTAGTTGGAGAGAGCGTTTGTGGGTTAAGGTACATGGATATTGATAGCTTCTGGTAGGAGAGAGCGTTTGTGGGTTTAAGGTACATGGATATTGATAGCTTCTGGTAGGAGAGAGCGTTTGTGGGTTTAAGGTACATGGATATTGTAGCTTCTAGTAGGAGAGAGCGTTTGTGGGTTTAAGGTACATGGATATTGATAGCTTCTAGTAGGAGAGAGCGTTTGTGGGTTTAAGGTACATGGATATTGATAGCTTCTAGTAGGAGAGAGCGTTTGTGGGTTTAAGGTACATGGATATTGATAGCTTCTGGTAGTAGAGAGCGTTTGTGGGGTTAAGGTACATGGATATTGATAGCTTCTGGTAGTAGAGAGCGTTTGTGGGGTTAAGGTACATGGATATTGCGTATGGGATACTTTATGATGGGAGCTGATAGCTTCTGGTAGTAGAGAGCGTTTGTGGGGTTAAGGTACATGGATATTGCGTATGGGATACTTTATGATGGGAGCTGATAGCTTCTGGTAGGAGAGAGCGTTTGTGGGTTTAAGGTACATGGATATTGCGTATGGGATACTTTATGATGGGAGCTGATAGCTTCTGGTTTGTGAGAGCGTTTGTGGGTTTAAGGTACATGGATATTGCGTATGGGATACTTTATGAGCTGATAGCTTCTGGTAGTAGAGAGCGTTTGTGGGGTTAAGGTACATGGATTTGGTAGCTTCTAGTAGGAGAGAGCGTTTGTGGGTTTAAGGTACATGGATATGGTAGCTTCTAGTAGGAGAGAGCGTTTGTAAATTTAACGTACATGGATATTGCGTATGGGATACTTTATGATGGGGGCTGATAGCTTCTGGTAGGACAGAGCGTTTGTGGGTTTAACGTACATGGATATTGCGTATGGGATACTTTATGATGGGGGCTTATAGATTCTGGTAGGACAGAGCGTTTGTGGGTTTAAGGTACATGGATATTGCGTATGGGATACTTTATGATGGGAGCTGATAGCTTCTGGTAAGAGAGCGTTTGTGGGTTTAAGGTACATGGATATTGTAGCTTCTAGTAGGAGAGAGCGTTTGTGGGTTTAACGTACATGTATATTGCTTATCCAAGGGGATAGGGCCCTTCTTTACGCTGGAAGCTGATAGCTTCTAGTTGGAGAGAGCTTGGGTTTAAAGTATATAGATATTGGTTATTAAAGGGAATACTTTACGGTGGAAGCTGGTAGCTTTTAGTTGGAGAGAGCGTCTGTGGGGTTAACGTACGTGGATAGTGTAGCTTCTAGTTAGAGAGAGCGTTTGTGGGTTTAAGGTACATGGATATTGTAGCTTCTAGTTGGAGAGAGCGTTTGTGGATTTAAGGTACATGGATATTGTAGCTTCTGGTAGGAGAGAGCGTTTGTGGGGTTAAGGTACATGGAGCTGGTAGCTTCTAGTTGGAGAGAGCGTTTGTGGATTTAAGGTACATGGATATTGTAGCTTCTAGTAGGAGAGAGCGTTTGTGGGTTTAACGTACATGGATATTGCGTATGGGATACTTTATGATGGGAGCTGATAGCTTCTGGTAGTAGAGAGCGTTTGTGGGGTTAAGGTACATGGATATTGCGTATGGGATACTTTATGATGGGGGCTTATAGATTCTGGTAGGACAGAGCGATTGTGGGTTTAAGGTACATGGATATTGATAGCTTTTAGTAGGAGAGAGCGTTTGTGGGGTTAACGTACGTGCATATTGCTTATCCAAGGGGATAGGGCCCTTCTTTACGCTGGAAGCTGATAGCTTCTAGTTGGAGAGAGCTTGGGTTTAAAGTATATAGATATTGGTTATTAAAGGGAATACTTTACGGTGGAAGCTGGTAGCTTTTAGTTGGAGAGAGCGTCTGTGGGGTTAACGTACATGGATAGTGTAGCTTCTAGTTAGAGAGAGCGTTTGTGGGTTTAAGGTACATGGATATTGTAGCTTCTAGTTGGAGAGAGCGTTTGTGGGTTTAAGGTACATGGATATTGTAGCTTCTAGATGGAGAGAGCGTTTGTGGGTTTAAGGTACATGGATATTGATAGCTTCTAGTAGGAGAGAGCGTTTGTGGGTTTAAGGTACATGGATATTGGTAGCTTCTAGTAGGAGAGAGCGTCAGTAGTTGGTTTAACGTATATAGATATTGGTTATTAAAGGGATACTTTATGATGGGAGCTGATAGCTTCTGGTAGGAGAGAGCGTCTGTGGTGTTAACATACACGGGTGTTGCTTATATAAGGGGATAGGGTCCTTCTTTACGGTGGGAACTGGTGATAGTTTCTAGTTGAGAGCGTTTGTGGGTTTAACGTATATAGATATTGGTTATTAAAGGGAATACTTTACTATGGAAGCTGATAGTTTCTCTATCATAGAGGGAGAGAAGGTGAGAGAGAGAGAAGAAAGAGAGAGAGAGAGAGAGAGAGAGAGGGAGAGAGAGAGAGAGAACAAGTGTGAGTTTTAGACTCTGACATCTTCACTCTCTGAAAAAAAACGTCTCTGGGTTGAATGTACATGTAACAAAGGTTATCTTTCTCTGTCTATCTGTAGCTCTTTATTTCTATTTCCCTGTCTTTCCTCTATCCCTCTGTCTCTCTCTCTCTCTCTCTGTTTCTCTCTCTGTCTCTATGTCTCTCTTTCTCTGTCTGTCTCTCTCTCTCTCTCTCTCTCTCTCTCTCTCTCTCTCTCTCTCTGGGTATAGCGCATACTAGGTTCCCCAAGGGATCATGTACGGCGAACATGTATTCAAGTTCCTCAGAGGGATCCTTTATGGCGGAAGCTGATTGTTTCTCTAGCAGAGAGAGAGAGAGAGAGAGAGAGAGAGAGAGCTTGTTTGTGTTAGACGCACCCCAGGTTTACCAGATAGATACTTATTATCGATCAGATTTGATAGCCTTGGGCCGGAAACCTTCTCAATTACAATCGAAGTCAACGACGAGGAGGAAGTAAACACATTTTTGACATAATAAGAGGAAGCGGTGATCTATTTCGATTAAATTCTCAGCATACAAGCACAGACTGATGTTGTTGTTGAGTTGGTTTAACGTGCAACAGCAGCACTATATAGGCTATATTGTGGAGGGGCCCTAAGACTGATGTCTGACAATTTTATGTGCTGCTACACACGAGACAGGATGTGGATACCATGACTCCTGTCTCAGCCGGTCACATTAAACTGACACCAACCCAACCTGTAGGGAGCGAAATCGCCAGGGTTCGAACTCGGGACCTTTTGCGAGAATAAATATTAGAATTATGACACAGAAAAGCAGGCCAACTATAGAGGCTTTAACAGACGGAGCTAGATCTAGGGACCAAATAATGATGCTGTATTAGTTTCTTAGCATGGTTAGCATTCAATACGTTGTCTTATTTTTTGTTGTTGTTGTTGTTTTTTGCTGTTCTTTTTTTATTAGTGTACCCACTCTACACCATAAAATAATGTTTAAAGTCAGAGTGCCTTTGACGCTTAGTTTTGCAAACATAATTATGTTTGCCTTGATCTGCCTACTTCGGCGATCAGGTCTCTAGTCATTAATTTTTTAGAAAGCCTAGTCAGGGATGCTCCAAGACATTGTGCAGTCTCCCCATTTGTCATGCAATATGTGAAATTGAACTGTCACATCGAATCGTGGCAAACGTTTTATCATATCATTATAGCGTTTATAATCCATAAAATTATGCTTTGTTTTTTCTTTTCTTCTCATCCGCATTCGAAAATTGCATTTGATATTATTTTCTTCCCTCATTTCTCACTTTCTGTCTTTCTCTCTTCTTTGTCCCTCTTTTTCACTCTCTCTCTCTCTCTCTCTCTCTCTCTCTCTCTCTCTCTCTCTCATACTCAGTCTCGCGTTATATTTACACACCTACAATATAGAATATTTTTAATTTTACAGTTCTGTGATCTCTAATGTTCTCTTCTTCTCACTCTCTCTCTATTTTAGTCGCTCTGTCTCTCTCTCTCTCTCTCTCTCTCTCTACCTCTCTCATTACCCCTCTGTTTTTTTATCTCTCCTATGTGTCTATTGTTATCCTTGGAGACTTTTGTAAACCTGGAGTGATGTCACTTCCACCAAAAAACCAAAACCAAAACAAACCAAAAGTCCCCAAACATTTGCCCAAACATCGCCATCCTCCATCTGTCCCGGAAGTCACGTGACCGATAGTGAGTCACACGTCACGAGTAACACCGGGGTGGTGTGCACGTCAATCACACGTGACAGGTTAAGACGTGATCTGGATATTGACTTGGCTCATTGGGTTTCGGTTATGTCATTAAAGGATTTGCTCTGATTTCACTTTCATAGACCGCCTTTTAGTTCAATGTGGTATAACGTGTTTTTCAAAATCTGTTCTGTTATTACCTTTTTTGAAGTGAAGCACGTGTGTTGAATTTTTGCATTTGAGTGCGCAGGTTAACGACTTGGGGGTATTGGATTTTTTTAGATAAAGAGAGTGATAGAGAGCAAGATAGAGAGACAAAGAGAGAGAGAGAGAGAGAGAGAGAGAGAAAGAGAGAGATGGAGAGATATGGAGAGAGAAACAGACAAACAGGGACAAAGAGTGAGAGAGAGGGAGATAGAGAGACAAAGAGAGAGAGAGAGAGAGAGAGAGAGAGAAAGAGAGAGATGGAGAGATATGGAGAGAGAAACAGACAAACAGGGACAAAGACGTGGAGAGAGACACAGATAGACAGAGTGTCTTGTTTGTGTGTGTATGTGTGTGAAAGAAAGATAGTGAAGGACAGAGATACAGAGAGAACGAGAGAGAGAGAGAGTGAGAGAGAGAGAGAGAGAGAAAGAGAGAGAGAGTGAGAGACATGGAGAAAAACACAGCCATACAGACAATCAGACAGACACAAGGACAGAACGCCCTCTATGAGCACGAGTATCCCCCACCCTTATACCCAGTCCACTCCCCAAAACCCCTTGTCTCGAGCCATCCTTCACAACTTGGCCGCGCTCCCTGAAAGCTGACCTGTTGTCACTGTGTTACTACACGCTTTGCGATGTATGCCATGAGAAGGAATGACGTAATTTAGACATATCTAGCCCTATTTAGCCCTATTTAGTCCTATTTAGCCCTTTCTAGTCATATTAAGCCATATTTAGCTCTATTTAGCCCTATTTAGCCCTATTTAGCTCTATTTAGTTCTATCTAGCCCTATCTAGCTCTATTTAGTCATATCTAGCCCTATCTTGCTCTATTTAGCCCTATTTAGCCATATTCTTCACCATCGACACTGGCTGCCTGTTAAAAAATTGTACGCTGTTGTGCTAATTTGCTATGCTATAAATGCTTTAACCATATGGCACATAGTTACACATATCTCTGACTGTTTAGAGGTGTAATAATTATGTGTACCTGCTGGGCAGCTTAGATCTTCAGTTGATAAAACCATTCTTGTTGTACCAAATAGAAATTATAAATTAACAGGCCATCACTGTTTTTACTATCTAGTATCTTGGTTCCAAAGTATGGAGCAACTTTCCTACAAACATCAGGTCCAGGGACATTTTTCAAACGCAATCTAAGGCTTTACCTTTTTGATATTTGAAATTGAACAGGTGAATGTTGTAAACACCTCTAACGATTCCGTGTGGCTTTTCAATGTAGTATTGTTTTGTGTCAAACTTAAAATGGTCATGTCTCTTTTGTAATTGTGATGATGGAATTGGTTAAGCGCATCGAACATGAGAGTTCATTGGCTAAGATGCTGAGCGTCTTGGTTTTCACTTCGACCTCCACCATCGCAAGATCTCCACTGCTAGGCTAGCATCTCTCTAACCTCTGACTTGAGTGACCTCTGAACTCCTCTCGGGTAGCGGAGAACACCTGCCCTCAGTGTCCTGTGAGTGCCATAAGGAACTGTCACTGAATTCTCAGTCTCCTAAGCTCTACAGAGACCTTGGGGCGTCGCCCATTGTCCCGCCATCTTGTTTTGTGTGACTACCCAGAATGCATTGTTTCCTTTTTTGTTTGTAGCCTTTTGTCTACTAAATCTCTGTCTCCTGTTGAACTTCTCTTAGGCTAGCTCTGTGTTTTTGTCCGTCTTCCTCCCCCCTCTCTCTTACTCTCTCTTTCTCTCTCTCTCTCTCTGTGTCTCTCTCTCTCTCGCTCTTTCTTTCTCCCTCTCCCTCCCTCTCTAGCTATGTGTCCTTTGTCCGTTTTCCTCACCCCTCTCCCTTCTACTCTCTCTCTCTCTTCTCTCTCCCTCACTCTCTCTCTGTCTCCATCACTCACTTTATCTCTCTGTCTCCTGTTGAACTTCTCTTAGACTAGCTCTGTGTTTTTGTCCGTCTTCCTCCCCCCTCTCTCTTACTCTCTCTTTCTCTCTCTCTCTCTCTGTGTCTCTCTCTTCTCTCTCTCTCTCTCTCTCTCTCTCTCTCTCTCTCTCTCTCTCTCTCTCTTTCTCTCTCTCTCTCTCTGTCTCCACCACTCATCTTTTCTCTTTGTCTATTGCCTTCTTGTAGCATTGTCTCTTCCATCTATCTTTCTTACTCCCTCTCTATCTCCTTGTCTTTCTTACTCTACGCATCTTTTCTCCTCCCTTTCTATTTTTGCATGTCTGCCCTCCTCTCTCTAAATACAATATTTCCCATTCTCTCTCACTCTTTGTGTGTATGCCTGAGAGAGATATCAAGATATGAAGACTGTAAGATAGATAGATAGATAGATAGATAGATAGATAGATAGATAGATAGATAGATAGATAGATAGATAGATAGATAGATAGATAGATAGATAGATAGATAGATAGATAGATAGATAGATAGATAGATAGATAGATAGATAGATAGATAGATAGATAGACAGAGAGAAAGACAGACAGACAGAGAGACAGACAGACAGACAGACACACATACGGATAAACAGAGGCGGTGACAGGGAGTGTGAAAGGGAAAGAGAGAGCACAATGAATTTAAAGAAAATTAAGCTGTTAAAAACCCTTTGAACATATACATCCCAACTTTCTGTGTGAGAGAATGGATTTAGACACAGACACAGCAAAAAATGTTCTTTTTCTGTTTACCTGTCCCTTCTTTATTTCACATTTTTGTGTTCTCTTTATCTCTCTCTCTCTCTCTCTCTCTATCTCTCTCTCTCTCTCTCTCGCTCTCGCTCTCTCTGAACAGAATATTTTCACCGTAGCTTTTGCCCCTGTAAAAAAAACAAAATGTTGTGTTTAAGCATAATTTTATGCCTTGAAGCTCGTCCATAAATAATATATAGTGCTGATGTCAGATATCAAGCAATAAACATCAAACCCAATTCCCACAAGCCAAACCAACTAGTTCTATTTTCCCCATCTGTTAACGACAAACATTACATTTTCTGTGGAGGCTCAAGTCAATCAATCAAAAATCAATCAATAGATCGATATACCACTCACAAGAACCTGTCGTGATGCTAAGGCGAGATCAGAGGGTTTGCCGTGATCTCAGACTAACACAGTTCTAAGTGCCTTCTTTATCGCTATTGTTATTGAGCAGTGTTGTTCTTATAAAGAATCTCTTTGTTATGAGTTTCCCTTGCAAATCGATGGGGATTTGTTGGGACCTGTAGCGTTTTGTTTTGTTTTTGTTTTAGTATTGTATTGTTTTGGTTTTCGTTTGAGTGAAAGCTGTAGGCGTTAATGAAAAAAAAATGTTTATGTTTTTAGGTTTGTTTTAATTTTAAAAAACCCTAAGAAGGAACGATTTAGTTTAGTAATATTTTACTAAACTAGAAAAGATCTAGCATTTAAAGTTAGGGAGAAAAGGTGCCCATAGAGTGCGGTTTGGAGATGTCACGATCAGCCTAAACTATTTGTCTGATTTCTCCACCTACTGGTTAGGTGGGTGTCATTATAAAGTAACTGGTGATACAGTAGTCATCGTGGTATCCCCGCTCTGTCTCTATGTGTCAGCACATCAAATTGTCAGATTTCAGTATTGGAGCCAGTCTGCGATCTCTCTCTCTCTCTCTCTCTCTCTCTCTCTCTAATTGTTTATCTTTGGCAATCCCATGCTATTGCTGCCTTTTCTCGAAATTTTACTGTCTTTGAACTCGGCCTAATGTCTTTTCCTTTTTATCTTTTACTCTCTCTCTCTCTCCCTCTCTTCCCCCATCTCTCTCTCTTTCTCTCTCTCTCTCTATCTCTCTCTCTGTTTTCCGTTTCAATCTATTGTAATGTGACACCATCGTATTGCCATAAACTTGTAGCCAGCATCCCCTTTTGTCTGTCTTTGTGTCTGTCTCACTGCCCATCATCCTCTCTCTGGCTCTCCCTCTCCCTTTCTCGCTCTCTGTTATCACTTTCAAACTATAGTTTTAGTGACACCATTGTGTTCTATTGCCGCTGCATTTTGGCCACCATCCCTTTTTGTCTGTCTTTCTGTGTGTCTCTCTGCATGTCTGTCTTTATACCTTTCTGTCCTCGTGGCACTCAAAACATTCTATACTGGAGCTTGTCTGTCTTAGCCCACATTGCTGTCTGAACGTCTATTTTTCTCTATCACCAGAATCCACCAGACGTATTTTTTGTTAGTTTTAAAATCATCTTTGTACGTTACTTCCATTCTCGTCATTTTTGTGAACGGTTTTGTTTTCTTTTCCAAATCGCCATTTCAAAGATCACAGTATTTTAACAAGACTTAACGTTTCTTTCTCTCATTCTCTCTATCTTTATATCTGCGCATTTCTCCTGTCTTTCCTGCCACCCCACTTCTCTTTTGGTCTCTCTGTATCTTTCCATCTCTTTATTTCATCCTCTTACCCACCCTCTCACTCTGTCCCCTACCTTTCATCTTTATCTCTCCCTCCCCTCCTCGAATTCACTCTCTCCCACTCTCCCTCAATCTCTCCTCTCTCATTACTCTATCTTTAAATCTACGTTTTTCTTCTGTTTTTTTTTTCACCCACCCAATTTCTGTTTTGGCCTCTCTGTGTCTTTCCATTTCTTTATTTCATCCTCCCCCCCCCCCTCCCATGTCCCTACCTTTCATCGTAAGCTCTCCCTCCCCTCCTGGAACAATAGACACTTTTAGCCGACAGGTGCGAATCGAGCCTGGAATCGCCCCATACCCAAGGATACCACATATAGCCTCGCCCATACCCAATATATGAGGCAGCGGGTGTCTGGACTCGAGGCTGACAATCTGTGACCTGGAGACAGGGGCAATGTTGATGTTGAGTTGATGTTGAGTTGATTTAACGTCCAACATCCGCACTATATAGGCTATATTGTGGACGAGCCCCAAGGTTGGTTGGTTGGGTTGGTTTAACGTCCAACATCAGCACTATATATTTTGGAGGTACGTGTATCTTGTTCGATGCCAAGATTGGGTAGATGACGGACTGTACCCGTGTATGCTCATGTCCCTCTGTAACACGGCTATAGTATTGCTACTATCTTTGCCCGTGTCTCTTGGGGGGCGCGGTGGCCCTGGGGTAGAACACCGGCTTCCGACGCAAAAGGTCCGGATTGCACTCCCTACTGGTTGGGTCGGTGTCAGTTTAATGTGACCGGCTGAGGCAGGAGTCATGGTATCCCCGCCCTGTCTTGTGAGTGGCAGCACATAAAATTGTCAGACGTCAGTCTTGGGGCTCGTCCACAATATAGCCTATATAGTGCTGATGTTGGACGTTAAACCAACCCAACCAACCAACCTTGGGGCTCGTCCACAATATAGCCTATATAGTGCTGATGTTGGACGTTACCACTTACCACCATCGACACTCCCTTTTTTGTTATCCCCAAGCCCCATCTCTCACCGATACGAAAGGCAGCATGTAGATGAGTCATACATATTGATTTACTGTCCTCTGTTTACAATACGTGTGCGTAATTATATTGCATCCTATCCATTATACTTATTGACGCCTTCTCCTCAATCCTCCAATCCTCCACGTCTTACAGCTTTTGTTACAAACACGGGGCTATTAACTTTGTTTCTCTTTTGTCACCGGTAATAAATAAAGTGTCGATTGCAGCCTGACACCTTTTGTATGCAGTTTCTTACATTCACCAGCCCGCTATTTTCAAAAGATGTGCTCTTATTCTGCGCATATTTATTGACGATCATTTTCTTCAATCGATCTCGCATTTCACCTTTTGTTCCCTACACGGATTTCAACCAAATATCTGCCTTGTCTCCATTTAAATTTGTCACCGTATTTATTGTTATT
>RQTK01000930.1:127452-159205 GCA_003991915.1 Elysia chlorotica
GATGATGATGATGATGATGATGATGATGATGATGATGATGATGATGATGATGATGATGATGATGATACTGATAATAATAATAATAATAATAATAATAATAATAATAATAATAATAATAATAATAATAATAATAATAATAATAATAACAACACAGATATCTGTATCCGCTCGTGCCGTGGCATCAGTGTACACAATTATAAACCAAACCGTTTCTTCCTTTTAAAAAATCCCAAGGTTATGTTTACTATAATTATCCTGTCTCGCCGCACACTTGGTGTGCGGGTTGATACGCTCTTGTGCTAGCACTTTTTTTCTATTGATCTGCACACCTACCATTTCCAAATATTGTGGCTCAATTTTGTTGTTTGTAGAGGTACAGAGCAGTTGGTACTCTTGGAGCGATGGTCTCCAATTTGGAGGGGGGGGGGGGGGGGGCGGTGGTCCTAGGGTAGAACATCGGCTTCCGACGCAAAAGGTCCGTGGTTCGAGTCCTGTCGATTTCGCTCCTTACTGGTTTGGACGGTGTCAGTTTAATGTTACCGGCTGAGACAGGAGTCATGGTATCCCCGCTCTGTCTCGTGTGTGGCAGCACATAAAATTGTCAGATGTTAGTCTTGGGGTCCGTCCACAATATAGCCTACATAGTGCAGATGTTGGACGTTAAACCAACTCAACAACAACTCTCAATTCGGAGCTTTGTGGTTAGAAACCTGCGTTCAGACAAATTTTGAATATCAGATTTCGCCCTCTGCTTGTTTGGGTCAATGTCAGTATAGTGTAAACAACCAAAATACGAGTCCTAGGATCCATGCACTGCCTCTGTATGGCGGCACGTAAAATATTATCAGATGCAAGTCTTGGGACCCGTCCACGACATAACCTTGCCTTTGAACCAACTCAACTGAACCTTTTGTTTCTATGGACTTTTGTATATTGTGACGGATAACCACGTAAAATATTATCAGACGCAAGTCTTGGGATCCGTCCACGACACGACCTTGCTTCTGTCCTTGGAGTAGAGGAAACAACCCAACTCAACCCTTTGGTCTCAATGGAGTTTTTGTATATTGTGGCGAATCACGAGATTTCAGTTGTGACACGTTTGATCTTTCGTGAGATGGAGACTAACAGAGGGCATGTAAGGACTTGGGGCGGGGGGGGGGGGGGGGGGGGGTACAGCAATCGTCTTCCGAAGCAAAGCAAAAGGTCCGAGTTTGAGGCCTGGCACTCATTACTGGATGGGTAGGTTTCAGTTTAATATGACCAGCTGAGACAGGGGAGACTGGAGTCGTGGTATCTCTGTCCTGTTTCGTGTGTGGCAGCACGTAAAATATTATCAGACGCGTCTTGGGACCCGTCCACGACACGGCCTTGATTCTATCCTTGGAGTTGAAGAACCAACACAACTCTTCTCTATGGAGTTCTCGTACACTGTGACGCATCACCATGTTTAAATCAGACGCAAGTCTTGGAACCCATCCACGGCACGGCCTTGCTTCCTGTCCTTGGAGTTCAGGAACCAACTCAAGTTAACCTTTGGTCTCTATGGAGTTCTTGTATATTTTGACGGATGACCACGTAAAATATTATCAGACGCAAGTCTTGGCACCCGTCCACGACATGACCTTGCTCCTGTCCTTGGAGTTTAGGAAACAACTCAACTTAACCCTTTGTTCTCAATGGAGTTTTTGTATATTGTGAAGCATCACGAATCACGAGATTTCAGTTGTGACACGTTTGACCTTCTGCCACACCGTGAGATGGAGACAGACAGAGGGCATGCAAGGACTTCGTTCTCAGCCGGTCACGCTTTCTATACTGGCACCGACAATATCAGTAGGAGTATGGAGTTGAGTTGAGTTGGTTTTAACGTCCAAAGTCAGCTCTATATAGGCTATATTGTGGAAGGTCCCAAGACTGATATCTGACAATTTAGGTGCTACCACACGCGAAGCAGGGCGGGGATACCATGCCTCCTGTCTCAGCCGTTCACAATATACTGAACACCGACCCAACCAGTTATAGGGGACGAAATTGGACAAGTAAATTAACCGATCGTGGGATTCGAACCGCGAACTAGTACCTCCCGATCTGCAGACCATCGCTCTACCAAATGAGCCAGTTCGCCACAGGAGTATGGAGAGTTGCTTCTATAAATTATGTTGGCATACCTGGTTTCAGGCGTTACTAATTAGAAACCCTCAGTAGTACTTTCAAGGTGCGACATTGTCAGCCATACATACCTAACCAGTAAAAGTAAGACTGCGTTTCCTCTTTAAGCTGCTTTGTTTTGTTCAGGGTGTTAGTGTTAGAAGTCCTTGAACATCTTTCCAAGGTGTCCCAGAGTTGGTCAAAGGGGCCCTCTTTAACTTACGTCTATCTCTTCCTCTCTCATGGTCTTCTTCTCCTCTCTGTCTCTCGCTGTCTCTATATGTCTATCATTCCCCCTTCCTCCCCTCTCCCCCTCTCGTCTCTCTCTATCCCTCCATCTCCTCGTGTCTCCCCTCCTCCCCCTCCCCCCCCTCTTTTTTCCTCCCCCNCNCCNCNCNCNNNNCCCCCCCCCCCCCCCCCCCCCCCAATTTTATGTCGCCGCCACAGACTAACGGAAACACTGAAATAACCGTTAGCTAAACATTACAAGACTGGCCATTGTACATGTATTATAGACAATGTTGCTGGGGTTTGTGTGAAAAATCCTAGGGCACAAAAGCTTCGTTTGTATAATGCGCTGCTAAATAGAACTGGCTCAAGCGGCAGAGCGGCGGTCTGTAGATGGGGAGGTCCGTGGTTCAAATACAACGATCGGCACATATCATTTGTCTCATGTCGTCTTATGTAACTTGTTGGGTCGGTGTCAGTATAATGTGACCGGCTGAGAGGTCTCCCCGCCTTGTCTCGTGTGGGGTCTGTCCATAGTGCGATATAGTGCTAACGTTGGACTTTACAAACTCAAAAAACTTCAAGCGGCATCAGCAAGGCTATATTTTGGACGTGTCCTAAGACTAACACTGTAATTAGTAGTTAGTAGTTGGTTTAACGTCCAACATCAGCACTATATTGGCTATATTGTGAACGGGCCCAAAACTGACGTCTGACAATTGTATGTGCTGCCACACGTAAGACAGGACGACGGGGATACCATGACCCCTGTCTCAGCCGATCACCTTATACCGATCCAGCCAGTAGGGAGCGAAATCACCAGGGCTTGAACCACGGACCTTTTGCGTCGGAAGCCGATGTTCTACCCCAGGACCACCGCGCCCCCCACACTTTAAGAAAACATCAAAGCAAGAAGTTCGCCAAGGCTCAAGAGATAGCGATTACGAGCTTATTTTTTCTCTCCTCATTATTATTCATTGTTATATCTTTTTGTATAGTTCACTTTCCCCACAGTAGCAATGGCTATGTTAATAACAATTAATACCCACACCCGGGGGAATTGTGAAAGAATGAATTGGTTGATTACGCTAAGGCAATTTGTTTCCCTGTTATTCTTTTTTAAACTGGACACCACGCATGACTAAATTTGAATGGGATTTGAATAGGCCTACATGGTCTATAAATTCATTTCGTGTGAACTATACAAAAAGATATAACATCCCCTCTCACTGACACTATTGTCCACACAAGCCCCGAGACACGAGCTGGTGGTGTAGAGGGTAGAACCCTCGTCGTATCTGTGTTTATCTCATTTCCAATCATTTCTCTCTCTCTAAATGAGAGCCTCTCTGTATGTTTGTCTGTCCTTTCATCTTCCCCATCTCTCACCCCTCCTCCTCTATCTATACATATCCCACTCGTCTCTTCCCATCTACCCCCTCTTCTGTCCCTCTCTCTCCCTCTCTCTCCCTTTATTTATCTATCTGTCTCTCCCTGATCCCTATGTCTACACGAGCCCTAAGACACGCACTACATTCATGTACCAGAACTAGGCCTAACGAAAGCAAGTCACGTATGGCTTGTATACGGTACAATATGGCCGTCACCGTGCTGACGTGCCGTACAAACAATTAAAACGTTAAACAAACGTATATATACGTGAGTAGCATAGCACCTGACCCACTTGTGGTGTGGGAGGCGCGGTGGCCATGGAGTAGAACATCGGCTTCCGATGGAAATGGTCCTGGTTCGAGGGTTCGAGCCCTGGCGATGTGTGGCAGCACATAAAACTGTCAAACTTTAGTCTTGGGGCCCGTCCACACTATAGCCTATATAGTGATGATGTCCCTGGGCGCTAAGCAACAAACTTAGTCTAGTCTATCCCTCTCTCTTTTCATTTCTCTCTCCCTCTATTTATCTGGACGTTAAACCAACTCAACAAGCACCTGGTCCGCTTGTGGTGTTGAGGGCAAAGCTCTCTCCCTGAACGTGGCGATCCCACCAGCTCTGAACTGTCTGAGTCTGATCCGTAGACGTAGGTGTACTCTAGCTTACTATAGGTATCTCAGTCGATGTCTTTTTATGTTTCCCTCAACCTCCGTCTGTATCTCGGTCTGTCTCGCACGTTGACTCAATCTACCTTTCTTTCTCCCCTCTCTCGTTCTCAGTCTCCCTCTGCCTGCCACTATCTCCCCCTTCTCGCTTTCTCCACACACTCTCTTCTTCCCTTCTCTGCCTGTCTGTCTTTCTCTCTCTCTATCCCTCTCTCTGTCTCTCTGTCTATGTCTCTCTCTCTCTCTTCATCTCTCTCTCTCTCTCTCTCTCTCTCTCTCTCTCTCTCTCTCTCTCTCTGCGTCACCGTCTGTTATATCTTTACCTGTAACATGTATCTATCTGTCCATATGTATCCCTTCCACCTTTCGCCCCACTCTCTCACACAGTGCCATTCTCTCTCTCTCTCTCTCTCTCACTCTCTCTCTCTCTCTCTCACTGTGTCGGGGACGCGGTAGCCCTGGGGTAGAACATCGGCATCCGACGCAGCACGTAAACTTGTCAATAGTTAGTCTCAATATAGCCCATATAGTGCTGAGGTTGTATGCTAAGCAACAACCCAATACAATACTTTCTCTCTCTCTCTCTCTCTCTCTCTCTCTCCTCTCTCTCTCTGCCTCTGTATATTTCACCTTTCTAAGCCTGTCTCTCTACTTCACACTCTCTCCATACGTCGCTTTCTCTCTCTCTGCTTTTCTTTGCACCCCCCCCCCTTTTCCCCCTTCTTTTTCCTCTCTGATTCTGATGTGTGTATGAGCCCTAAGATACTACATAATTATGATGTACCAGAGCTTATATAAGCAAGTCACGTCCCTGGCGTGTATACGACTATACGTGAGCACCACAATGAACTCCTGATGGTGTAGGGGGTAGAACCCCCGCCCTTCACCTGGTGACACAGCTAGTTACATACAATTACAGCCTGAAGCATGATCTCAATCCCTACCAGCTCTCTCCACACAATATGATCTATGTCTGAAACTGTGTCTGTATAGTGTATACATGACGGCTGTCTTTTTTTTTTTATCTCTCTTTCTCTCTCACCAACACACCGATACACGAACTGGTGGTGTAGAGGGTAGAACCCCCGCCCAGCACCTAGTGACACAACCTGTTACATACAATTACAGCCTGATCTCACTTCTTTATCAGCTCTCTCCACATAATTATATGATCTATGTCTGAAACTGTGTCTGTATACATGTTGGCTGTGTCTTTTTTTTTCTCTTTATCTCGGCCCTCTCTGTCTGCCTGTGTGTGTCTGTCTGTCTCTCTCTCTAGCTTTCTCTCTGTCTCTGTCTCTCTCTGTGTCTCTCTGCCTCTCTCTCTCTCTGTCTCTGTCTGTCTGTCTGTCTCTCACTCTCTTTCTCCATGTCTCTCTCTGTCTCTCTTTGTCTCTCTCTGTCTCTCTCTGTCTCTCTCTCTATGTCTCTCTGTCTCTCTCTCTCTCTCTCTCTCTCTCTCTCTCTGCCTATCCTCGTCGCCTTAGGGACCCCATAAAACATGTTTATTTTCGTCCACACCACACACTATAAACACCTTCTCATTATACGAAAGTTTATTCATGTATTAAACCTGCCAGGTTTCAGAGCATAAAACAATAATGACCGTTAAAAAAATTATTGATGGGCCTTGCTCTGCCATTATTATTGAGATGAGTGGTGAAGATGCTAAACGATAGAGCGCGCAACGTTTTCGGGAAGTTCGATTCCCGTTTTGGCTGCCTTGTTGCCTTTTGGCTGGGTTAATGTCAGTATGCATTATGTTCAAAATGACTGGCTGAGGCATAGATCGTGATATCCCCACTCTGTGTATGTGTGCTCGTTATAGACCAATACTACTACTACTACTACTACTACTACTACTACTACTACTACTACTACTACTACTACTACTACTACTCCTGCTGCTGCTGCTGCTGCTCTTCCTCCTCCTCCTCCTCCTCCTCCTCCTACTACTACTACTACTACTACTACTACTACTACTACTACTACTACTACTACTACTACTTCTACTACTACTCCTATGACTCTGCTGGGGGGCGCGGTGGTCCAGGGGTAGAACATCAGCTTCCGACGCTAAAGGTCTCGAGTTCGAATCCTGGCCTTTACGCTCCCTACTGGTTGGGTCGGTGTCAGTATAATGTGACAGAATCAAGGACATCCTTAGGAGAGATACTGAGATATATAAAATTATAATGCGAGATTGAGCGAGGTGAAGAAACCGAGCAATTTTACTGAACGTGAATCCCGAGGACTAGCAGGCACAAGGAGGTGCGATTTTCGACATAAGACCAGATCGATACCAAGGAATTACCGGCAGCTCAGTTGGTCAGTGCTCTCGACTCGCTTGCAAGAGGTTGGCTGTTCGAATCTCAGCTGGGGTTCCGAGTTCATTGCCCCTGTGTTTGATTCTCTCGGAAAACCTATAGGAAGTGAAACTAAGCAAGGATTTTTTTTTTCTGGGGGGATGCCAGCTGTTCCTTTGCTGGCGAACTACACCGTCTGATAGAGGTGTTGTGAGAGCTATCATCGGACACCCCACCGCCACCGCCGTCCCTCCAAGATGGGGCGGAACCAGGGACCAAACATGACTAGACCTAGACCTAGACCCTTGGTCTCGACTCCAGTCTATGTTGCAGCTCCGTGGTTTGTTCCGCTCGTGCTCATGTTGGTTGGCATGCTGTGCACTGCGCACGCGCAAACTGACTTTACAAACTCTTCATCAGTTGGTGCGAACATCACTTCGACCACGGATTTTAAAATGACGGCGAATTTCACAACGACGAATTCAACTGGTGATAATGTTTTTTTTCTTCTTTTTTCCCCCCTCCTACCCATTTTTAATGAACAACAACAATAACAACAACAAAAAAGAAGCGTTGGTCCAGATTGGTGTGGTAAATACCAATCTAGATCGATGTTGTATGAAACAGAGATGGAAATAACAGAACGGACAGCTTCTTGTCGAATGGGCCCGAATAACCGAATGCGGTACAGAAGTAATAACCAAACTTTTACCTACCAGTTTTGAAAATTGGACATTGTTATGACTGTTTCTTCGTTTTTGACTTTGAACAATTTTAGGTTTTAACACTGCTTTCTCTCGTTGTAGCAGTAAGTAAAGAATCCAAAACAATTTCGTTACCATAGTTGTATACCGTCCTATCTCAATTCTGAAATATTCTACATCTTTAGTATTGTAGAAGCGTGAGAGGATGTTAACTAAGGTACGAAGAAAACGTATGACATAAAATGTTCTTTTGGGTAAAGAAACGGAAAGAAAGATGGATGGAGGGAGGGTTGGACATCTGATCTAGTTGCGGGTGTATCTTATATTCTCTAGAATATTGCTCCGTTGGCGCCGTTAGGGGCCGGATCAAGGGTTGTTAGAACAACCAGAGAGGGTGAAATAGTGAGAGGTTTGACTGGCAGAATTTTGCGTATTTGTGTTAGGATTGGGGGGCGTCGTGGCCTTGGGGTAGAACACCGGCTTCCGACGCAAAAGGTCTCGGTTCGAGCCCTGGCGATTTTGCTCCATACTGGTTGGGTTGGTGTCAATATAATGTGACCGGCTGAGAGCCATGGTATCCCCGCACTGTCTCGTATGTGGTAGCACACACAATTATCAGACGTCAGTCTCGGGGACTATATAATGCTGATGTTGGACGTTAAATCAACTCAACCCCAACCCAGGGGCCGGATCAGGTGTTGTTAGAACAACCAGAGAGGGAGAAATAGTGAGAGGTTTCACGGGCAGAATTTTTGCATATTAGTGTTAGGATTGGGGGGCGTCGGGGTCTGGGGTAGAACATCGGCTTCCGACGCAAAAAGGTCTGGGTTCGAACTCTAGCAACTCCGCTCCCTACTGGTTGGGTCGGTGTCAGTTTAATATGATCGACTGAGACAGGAGTCATGGTATCCCGCACTGTCTCGTGTGTGGTAGCACATACAATTATCAGACGTTAGTCTTGAGGCCCGTCCTCAATATAGCCTATAATGTTCAGATGTTGCACGTTAAACCAACTTAACTCAACTCTTGTTAGGATTAATAAGGCGGTCCTTCCTTCTTTAGAACTTAGTAAAAACTCACTCTGAACATTACTTAATTGCCTAATTTAAAGAAAAAAAAACAACACACGCGTAATGTTACATCAACGTATCAATAACATTGTGAGCTCTTTGTGTGAGACGTCTCGCTAAAATCTATTGTCTTTGGTACAACTGCAATACAAACCTAGACCCAGTACAAAGTGTAGTAGTGTTACTTTTGCCCATATAGTCTCCGTCTTTGTCATGGACTCTGATAAGGAAAGGTCTATAATTAGGACCCTAATGGGAATAGTTGTGCCTTAGTTTGATGCCTTGCTATGGCGAAGGTGAGTAAGAGAAATAGCGAGCTCCTTTGGTGAAAATTTAAATGTTGTTGGAAATAATTATAAGAGAGCCACGGTTTGAAACCCACAATCGGAATAAAAATGATTTCGCTCCCTACTGGTTGGGTCGGTGTCAGTTTAATGTGACCGGCTGAGACAGGAGTCATGGTATCCCTGCCCTGTCTCGTGTGTGGCAGCACATAAAGTTGTCAAACGTCAGTCTTCGGGCCCATCCACAAGATAGCCTATAATTATAGTGCTGATGTTGGACGTTAAATCAACTCAACAACTCAACTCAACAACCTTTATGAATCCGTATTTAGGCCTACGAACTCACACAGTCATACAATTATTATTCTCAGTCAGCGAACTCCGCACGCACCGTGCTGCAATTGTGGCGCGGAGCCAATGAACCCCTTACCGGGAAAACCCGAGACAACATTGCATGCGCACCAAGCGCACCGTTCAAATGTCTGCAAATACTGGAGTCAAACATCAGATTGGGGAAAATTGACCAGGGGAAGAAAAAAAAATCCACCGCGTTGGCTTAACGGACCCTAGAGGAATTTGGCTCGGGAAAGAAAAAAGAGAATATTTATTTAATTTCTTCCTACTTGCACGTCCTTTTTATTGTGTCCGGTGATTCTGTCTCATTTGCTTTATTATTGCGTTTGTAAATTTATTCTTATAACCTGTTTGGCATTGCTTTAAAAAAAAAACAATGTGTTATTTGATGACCGTTTTCATCATCCTAATGACAACCGTGTTTATCTAATCTTAAAGTGTTTTTTTGTTTTTTTTTAATTTAAAATGGATTTTTTTTTACCCAGAATATTCTCTTGAATCTCAGATTTTTATTTTTATTATTATTTGTGTAATCACCATCATCATCATCATCATCATCATCATCATCATCATCATCATCATCATCATCATCATTATCACTATCATCATCACTATCACCATCATCATCATCATCATCATCATCATCATCATCATCATCAACATCATCATCACCATGATCACTATCATTATCATCATCATCATCATCATAAACATCATCTTCATCATCATCATCATCATCATCATCATCATCATCATCATCATCAACATCATCATCACCATGATCACTATCATTAGCATCATCATCATCATCATAATCATCATCATAATCATCATCATCATGACCGATCCTTTTCATCCTTTAGATTTTCTTCAGATGACAATATTGCAACCTGCCCCCCCCCTCCCCTCTCCCCGTTTCCACACACACCCTCACAAGTTGCTGCCTCGTGTTCTCGTGTTCTAACCTACAACCTTCTCCTCCTCCTCCTCCTCCTCCTCCTAGATGGTAAACGATGTTAAAAACTGCTACACCACGCTCCACCCCCACTCTCTCTCCCTCTCCCTCTCTCTCTCTCTCTCTCTCTCTATTTCTCTCTCTCTCTCTCTCTCTCTCTCTCTCCCTCCCTACTTGACTTTCCCATCCCCTATCATGTTTAACCAATACCCCATTCACCCTCCCCTACCCCAATAGTTGATGAGACCATTGTTGCCTCACCCTTCCCCGCCCTTTTATCAACCCCCGCTCCCCCACCAACACACACACACACAAGCACACACCGACTGAGGTGAAACACGTATTGGCCTGATGTCCCCCTCAGTCCTCAAATGATAACGTTGTTGTATTATATTCCAAACTGTCTTCTCCCCCTCCTCCTCCTCCCAGATGATAACGATGTTGTTTCATATTCCAAACCACCTCCTCCTCCTCATCCTCCCAGATGATAACGATGTTGACAACTGCTACACCAACCCCTGCGTGCGCGGCGTGTGTGAAGACCTGCTCAACTCGTACCGGTGTGTCTGTCCGCCCAACTACAACGGCACGCACTGTGAGAATGATCTGGCGGGTGAGTACAGTAGTGGAATGGTTGTTGTTGTTGTTGTTGTTGTTGTTGTTGCTCAACTCGTACCGCTGTGTCTGTCCGCCAAACTACACCGGCACACACTGTGAGATCGACCTGGCGGGTGAGTGCAGTAGTGAAATGGTTGTTGTTGTTGTTGTTGTTGTTGATGATGTTGCTCAACTCGTACCGGTGTGTCTGTCCGCCCAACTACAACGGCACGCACTGTGAGAATGATCTGGCGGGTGAGTACAGTGTAGAACTGGTGATGCTGCTGTTGTAAGAAATGGTGATGATGTTGTAGGAGTTATTGATGCTGTTATTGTTGTTGTTGTTGCTGTTGCTCCTCAAGCTCTCCCGCTGTGTCTGTCCGCCCAACTACAACGGCACGCACTGTGAGAACGACCTGGCGGGTGAGTGTACAGTGTAGAGATGGTGATGCTGCTGTTGTAGGAGTTGCCCTCAGCTATGTACGGCTGTGCCATTGAGCCTTGTCAGAACCAGGGTACGTGTCAAGACCTGCCCAACGGGGACCAGGCAGGGAACAAGTTCAAGTGCACCTGCCGCGACGGTGAGCCACCCAGGGTTTGAATCCCACCCCCCAGTCTCTCTCTCTTTTCTCTCTGTCTGTCTCTCTCTCTCTCTCTCTCTCTCTCTCTCTCTCTCTCTCTCTCTCTCTCTCTCTCTCTCTATCTCTGGTGTTTCTTGTATCATGTCTGTGTCTTGGTGTTTAAGTGTGTGTGTAAATCGTTTTGAAGGGCTGTGAGAAGGGAAAAAAAGCGTTGCACTTTATTCATTATTCATATTATTGTATTTATCATCCAAACATTTTTTTTGTTGGATTTGTCATTGAAGCATCTACATATTAAAATACTTTTTTTAAATCCAGAGATTGATGTATGAAATTTGTAATAAATACATCGATGAAGATAACAAACACATTGTATAAGAATCAAGATGTTGATTTTGTTATTAAGCATCTATCTAAATCTAAAATATAAAAGAATCAGTCATCAACAATCACAATTCTGAAGAATTTTTTTACCTTTCACAGCCTGTGTGTGTGTGTGTCAATTCTTTGTATTACCTTCATTTTTTGTACTTTGTCTCGACAGGTGAATTATTGTTGTGTGGTTTATACCTATATATCACTACTCATCCCTCTAAATGTGTACTGGCGTTTTCCACACTTTACTTATTAGCAGAAGAAAAGTTAAGAGTTGTTTTTCCTTGTCATGAATAAATCAATAGTGGTAGAAAGTGGAGTGGAAGGTGAAGGGGCTGTATGAAATGCGTTATAAAAGAAAAAAAAAGTAAAGACATTTCAAGATACAACATCCAAAACCAAAAGTACGCTCACACACGTCTACATGGGTAATCCCTATTGGAACCAAAAATGAGTTAAAAGAGTACTTTATAAATCACAGGATTCAAGACCCATTCCTTGGATGCGCACTATTTTGGAGGTTTTTGAAAAATTTGTAAAATATAATACAAAGGGAAAAGCTTTTATGTTGTTTTTTTTCACTTTTAAATAGAAAGTGCACAGATCAATAAAAAGATAAGCTAGCACAAGAGTGTATCAATGGATATACATATTCAATTTTGTGCACGGTGATAAAAAAAAATGTAATACCATTTGGTTCTTTATTTTTTCTCTATATAAAATTTAAAGAATTAGAGCTATTTTTTAACCACTATTGATTTATTCATGACATATGTGAGCTTATGAAGCTTCTGTATTTAATAAAAATGTAATGTTAACGTATAAACGTAGTCACTTCCAAAAAATGTGATATTAATTTTAAACCTAGTATTTCTCATAAACATTTATGTACCTTGTAAACCTATCTTATTGAAAAAAAAACAACATAAAAGCTTTTCCCTTTGTATTATATTTTACAAATTTTTCAAAAACCTCCAAAATAGTGCGCATCCAAGGAATGGGTCTTGAATCCTGTGATTTATAAAGTACTCTTTTAACTCATTTTTGGTTCCAATAGGGATTACCCATGTAGACGTTTAGAGGGACTTACTGTGTGTGAGCGTACTTTTGGTTTTGGATGTTGTATCTTGAAATGTCTTTACTTTTTTTTTCTTTTATAACCGTAAAGTATGTCGGGGAAGTGGAAGGTGAGGTGAAAGAATACCAAAAATGGGTTAAGTAGAGTAAACAGATTTATCTGTAATCTAGGGGTTATAATTTTTTCTTTTACCCCAATTTCCTCCAATTTATCTTGAGTCTTTTAATTTACAATACATTCTGCAAATATTTTTTAAATTTTTATTTTCCTCAATTTTCAAAAATTTTTCTCGTTTTTCTAAATTTACATTATTTTCCCGTCACTGTTTCTCATTTCCCCCCACTTCGGTTCATTTTCCTACTAGTTGACATTTTGCCCCCAAATGTTTCTCATTTTCCCCAATTTTACCCCTATTTTCCCCCATTTTTCCCCTACTTCGGACCCTGAATTTCCTCACGCTGCCTCCGTCAGGCTACACGGGCCTTATCTGCGAGACTATGATCGACCTGTGCCGCACCCAGCCGTGCGATTTTGGCGTCTGCCACAGTGGACTTAACTCCTACACGTGCGACTGTACCGGCACAGGTAGGTCTAAAATCTTCGCAGAAACCGACATATCCCGTCCTTCATTATGAACTTGCATATAAAACTTTCTCCATAATTATTAAACCCGTGTATATGATGTCACTGTATTTTTAAAAGTATGCATTAACGCGCAAGTGTACTGCATTAAAAAAAAAAAATTATATCAGCATCAAATTTTCCAGCGGATAAGTCTTTCTCAATATTAAACCCTTTTATATGATGTCACTGTATTTTTTAAAAGTATGCATTAACATGTAAATCTACTGCATAAAAAAAAAAAATTATATTAGCATCAAATTTTCCAGCGAATAAGTCTTTCTCGATATTAAACCATTTTATATGATGTCACTGTATTTTAAAAAGTATACAATAACGTGAAATTCTACTGCATTAAAAAAATTAATTATATTAGCATAAAATCTTCCAGCGTATAAAACTTCCATATTAAACCTCTGAATATAAATCTTTGCATTCCAAAAAGTTTATGTTTAACTGTAAGCCCAATGTGGGCCAAATAAGTTAATGATAAAATTATGTCTTTTATGTTCCAAAAAGTTAATTTTAACTTGTGAATCTACTCCACACAGATTTTGTTAACATTTGAACCTAGTCTTTTCCTAAAAAAATATGTGAACCTGTTAAAACATTGTCATGAAAATAATTGTGTATTTGTAAGTCTACCGTATTCTCAAAAATGTTTGTTACTTTGTAAACCTATTGTGTTAACAAAATTATGTTCACTTGTAATACTAGAGTTTCTATATAGTTTATGTGAGCTTATGAAGCTTCTGTATTTAATAAAAATGTAATGTTAACGTATAAACGTAGTCACTTCCAAAAAATGTGATATTAATTTTAAACCTTGTATTTCTCATAAACATTTATGTACCTTGTAAACCTATCTTATTGAAAAAAAAAAACAACTATGTTAATCTGTAAACCTATTGTATTAAAAACGTTATGTTATATCGAAAAAAAAAATGTATTCCTAAGAGTTTATGTCAGCCTACGCAGCTACTGTTTCTAAAAATCAACGACAACTTGTAAATCTAAAGTAATAATTAGAATGTGGTGGAAGCTTACAAGGTGTAGTAACATTTTGCGAATAAGATTGCTCACGACTAGTCGTAAGCTACTATAGCGTTTTACTTACAGACTCGAGTCTATTTGAAAGAAGTAATCTTACCTTTTACACCTAGACAATACCAAAATTTGTAATTAAAACTTATAAACCAAGTCTTTCCCTTCAAAGTTTATGTTAATGTGTAAGCCTATTATACAAAAATAAGGTAATCTTCAGGTATAAAACTCCAGAAAGTTTGTGTGAGCTCACCTATTGTATCCCAAACATTTTATGTGAAATAGCACACCTTGTTTGAACTTCTGCCAGTGATGCATTTAATGTCAGTGTCAATTCTAGTTTCCTTTATTTTCATTGAATACTTGTTATTTTTGGTGTTTCAGGATCGTAAAAAAAAAAAAAACCCACATTGACCTTTATCCAAGGATCTTTTAAACCTGTAATTATAAAGCACTAAGAAATTGCAAATATATTCCAATCTTCTTCCTGAACCCTTGCACAATTGTTCAAGTGTATATATATATATATATATATATATATATATATATATATATATATATATATATATATATATATATATATATATATATATATATATATATATATATATATATATATATATATATATATATATATATATATATATATATATATATATATATATATATATATATATATATATATTATTATTATTATTAACATTTTCTTTTTTATTAAAACTATTAGTACCACTATTACCATAATAATCATTATCATCACTTACATTTCTGCGCAGGTTACAAAGGCACAACATGCAGCGAGGACATCAACGAGTGTCAGAATTCGACCAATCCGTGTGGGAACGTGGAGTGCTACAACCATCCGGGGGGGTTCACCTGTAACTGTCCTGCTGGCTATGACGGAAGTCCCTGTGTGGTAAGGACAAAGCTCAAAGTACTCTCGCAATACCTCTCTGTTATTCAAAAATGACGATATCCAAAGTAATATTTTTTACTTCTCAGTCTTGAGCCGGTATAATTGTATTGATCTGGATTTTTGTATAAATTGTGCCTCCTTGATTTTTAAAAATTAACGTAAATTTTTCTCGAAATTAGAAAATGGAAAAAAATTCTGTCATTTAAAAGCAGAGTGACGCTTTGATGTAAGCGGTGGTCCAGGGGTAGAACATCGGCTTCCGACGCAAAAGGTCCCGAGTTCGAATCCTGGCTGTTGCGTTCCCTACTGGTTGGGTCGGTGTCAGTATAATGTGACGGCTGAGACAGGAGTCATGGTATCCCCCCCTGTCTCGTGTGTGGCAGCACATAAAATTGTCAGACGTCCGTCTTGGGGCCCGTCCACAATATAGCCTATATAGTGCTGCTGTTGGACGTTAAACCAACCCAACCAACCAACCAACCCAACCTACTTTACATGGCTATCAATGTTGGATTCGAGCCGCAGTGTACCTACTTTACATGACTACCAATGTTGTATTAGAGCTGCACTGTACCTACTTTACAAGACTATCAATGTTGTATTAGAGCCGCACTGTACCTACTTTACAAGACTATCAATGTTGTATTAGAGCCGCACTGTACCTACTTTACAAGACTATCAATTTCTGATTTGAAGAGACATATCTTGCTACTGTAGGTTATTAAAGAGAAACAAAATTCCACACTGAATTTTATCTGTGAGTGTGTCAAAGGTTTGTTTTGTGAGTCAAAAACAGACTAAGAACTTTGTAGAAATTAAAATTGAAGAGGATAAGTCTTATTTGAAGGGAAAATGTGTTCCGTCTCCTGTAGATTTTTGATGAGAAAGAAACGCAGTGATGAGATTCAGTATGTTATGCCGCTGTCTACAGCCAAGTTCCTTTAAAAAAATGAGGATCCATCACTGCTTGTTGGAATTCTAGAGGTTGGTTCTCGGGTCTCATTTGATGGGAACTAATTTATGTCTTGCTTACTGTAGATTTTTAATGAGTAACAAAAATTCACATCAACATTTGTCGATGAATAGGACAAAGATTTTACTGGTGGGTAAGAACGGGATATTGAAAACTTTGTAGAATTCGAGAGTATAAGTGTGATTTGAGAGGAAATGTGTTTTGCCTGCTGTAGATTTAAGATTATCAATGGGAAACAAACCTCCTCACCAAAGTCTGTAAGTGCAATGAAGGATTCATCAGGGGGGCACAGTGATCCTGGGGTAGAACATTCGAAGCACGAGGTCCGTAATTCGAGCCCCGCTCTGATGACTTCGCTTCCTTCTGGTTGGGTCGGTATCAGTTTAATGTGATTGGCTGAGACAAGAGTCATGGCATCCCCACCCTGTCTCGTGGGTGGCAGCACATAACATTGTCAGACGCCAGGCTTTGGGCCCGTCCATAATGTAGCCTATATAGTGCGCATGTTGGATGTTAAACCAACTGAAATCTGAAGGACTCATCAACAAGGACAATTTCCTTTGTGTCTGTCAACATGAAATGAGTATAATACTGGTACCTCAGGCTCTGGAGTTGTGGCAAAAACGAACTGCAGCAAAGAAAGTAAAGCCAACATGTTTCACAAATGCAGTTTTCCAAGTAAAGGGAGAGCTCTAAATCCTGATTCATCAACACCCTCTCAAGAGCATGTGACCAACTTTACCTTACTTTTCTGGATAAAACATCAGCTTTTGAGGCATGAGGTTTGTGGTTCGATCCCTGCTCATGCAACCTCGTCACCTACTGGTTGTGGTGTCATTTAAATACAACTGGCTAAGACTGTCATGGTGTCCCCATACTGTCTCTGTGTGGCAGCATGTAAACTTGTCAGACATTAGTCTTGGGACCCATCTCCTGTCCATAATATGAAACTTTTACACACTAAGCAACAAAACTTACACTCTCAGGGTGTCCAGCAAAGTCGTAAAGTCGCAAATAGGTCATAAATTTACCTCGCCGGTCGTAAAATCAAATGATCTGGTAGTTAATACATCAATGATAAGGTAAGCCCATTATGATTAGGCCTGTTCATTTCCTTATTTTCTATCACGCAATGACGTAATGTGACACCGGAACGGGAAAAAAAGTTCATTTTCCTAGGAAGTAAATTCTAATTGCAGGTTGTACATTTTTTCAGTATAATCTGCTGGACACCCTGACTTTACTTGATTTTTAAAAAATCCTTATTGATAAAATGTTTTGTTCCCCTTGCATCTCTCGATCTCCAAGAAAACGCTACCACGAGAGAATGCCAGGATATCGACGAGTGCCAGCCAGCGCCATCAGGCCGGTGTCAGCACGGCGCCACCTGTACAAACCTGGTCGGAAGTCATGTCTGCCACTGCCTGTCAGGGTTCACAGGTCGCGACTGCGAGGTCAACATCAACGAGTGCGACCCTGACCCTTGTCTTAATAATGCTATGTAAGTAGATCTATGTCGTAATAATGCTATGTAAGTAGACTATATGCTACACGAGCAGACATATGTCTTAATAATGCTGTGTGAGCAGACATATGGCTTAATAATGCTAGTGAGTAGACATATGTCTTAATAATGCTACGTGAGTAGACATATGTCTTAATAATGCTACGTGAGTAGACATATGTCTTAATAATGCTACGTGAGTAGACATATGGCTTAATAATGCTACATGAGTAGACATGTCTTAATAATGCTACATGAGTAGACATGTCTTAATAATGCTACATGAGTAGACATATCTTAATAATGCTACGTGAGTAGACATATGTCTTAATAATGCTACATGAGTAGACATATGTCTTAATAATGCTAAGTGAGTAGACATATGGCTTAATAATGCTACGTGAGTAGACATAGACATATGGCTTAATAATGCTACGTGAGTAGACTATGGCTTAATAATGCTTCAGTAGACAAAAGTATCAATACTTTTATTATTTTTACCTTATTTTATGCTAAAATGTAAACTCTGTTATAACAATCCATTTTAAATCTTTTTTAATCCTTAAATGTAGTTTTTGTTAAATCAATGCACTTTTTCATCAAGTATGATATACATGGTTTTTCAGAACGGTATTATGATACCGGCTGAGATAGCAGTCATGGTATCCCTGTTTTGTCTTGGGTGTGGCAGCTTATAAAATTGTCAGATCTTATATCTTGGAGCCCATCCACAATATAACCTATATAGTACAAAAGTTGGACGCCTAGCTACAAACGAACACGATTTGTCAACCCTACTTCCCAGCTGCCACCACGGTGTTGATACATTTTTTTTTAACCTCACCATATGCTAAAATCTAGTCTGTGTCAATCAATCAATTTTTCATCATATCTTAATAATCTTAGCTTATCTTTTGCGGAAATGTGACTTGACTCACTTATGCCTCTGGGTCCCCGGAGGAACATAGGGCCAAAGCAACGCCTCTCCATCTGACTCGGTTCTGGGCATCCCTCTTCAGTTCAGTCCATGTCCTGCCAGCACTCCTAATCTCTGCCTCCATACTTCTTCGCAATGTCTGTTTAGGTCGTCCAACTTTCCGCTTGAGCGGAAATGTAATCTTTGTTAAACCAATCCGTTTTTTTATATTATGTGACTTATGATTTGTCTATCCCATTTGCCCAGCTGCCTTGACGGCGTAGACACATACAAGTGCCTGTGTGCGCTAGGCTACAGTGGGTCCAAGTGTGAGACGAATATTGACGAGTGTGTTGGGAACCAATGTCAGAACGGGGCGACTTGTGTCGATCTGGTAAGGAGACTTTTGATAACCAGTTCAATAAGTGTGGAAGCCCAGGAGTAGAATTGGTGTCTGTTCTTTCTCCTTCGATGAAATCTCTGTTTCTGTCTTTCCCTCTTTGTATGTTCATCTCTTATTTTCTATCTGTCTCTCTCTGTCTCCTCTCTTTCTATCTCAATATTTCTCTCGCTATGGTTCTCTCTTTTTCTCTGTTATTCTCTCTGTCTTTTTCTGTCTCTATCCACCTGTCTGTCTGCCTGTCTGTCCGTCTGTCTCTCCCTCTGTCTGTCTGTCTGTCTGTCTGTCTGTCTGTTTCTGCCTGTCTGTCTCTGTCTCTGTCTCTCCCTCTCTCTCTCCCTCCCTACCTTTCTCTCTCTCTCTCTCTCTCTCTCTCTCTCTCTCTCTCTCTCTCTCTCTCTCTCTCTCTCTCTCTCTACCTTTCTCCCTCCCTCTCTCTTTACATCACACTCTCTACTTCGAAAAACACTGACCACATCTACAAGTCTAAGATACCTAGTAATCTGCAATAAGCAAACAAACATTTTCGTAACAACTTTTGCTCATTGTCCCTCTCCCCTCCCTCATCCTTTCACCAGGTCAACGGCTACCGGTGTGACTGTGTGCCTGGTTGGACCGGCGACCGATGCCAGACAAATATCAACGAGTGTGATCCAGACCCGTGTAAAATTGGGAAATGCGAGGATCGGCTAAACGAGTTCTTCTGCGCCTGTCCTGCCGGATACACAGGTCAGTCGTCAATACACTGGTTAGAACTGGTTCTAGCTGGTTTGGTTCTTTATAGGCGGAGCTCTCTCTTTCTCTCTCTGGGTTTGATGTCTCCTATAACAAAGGACAATGTTCTATTTTGGTTCTTTATAGGCGGAGCTCTCTCTTTCTATTTCTTTATTTCTCCCTCTTTGTTTCTCTTTCTGATCTTTTCTCTCTTTTGACATCTCCTAGGTAACCACTCAGTCAACCAGTAAAACTAATGAACCAAGTAACCAATATGAACCAACCAATAAATTCACCAAAATAATGTACCTACCAACCTAGCAATTAATTAATCAATGAACCTACCATTTAATCAACCAATTAGCCAAATAGTCAGTCAGGCAATCAATCAATCAATCACCTAAAGAATTTATCCCGAACCAATGATTTCATCTTCCAATCAAGCAACCAATCAGCCAATACGTATAAATCAACCAATAATCAATCACCCTATCAAACAACCATTCAGTTAACTAATAATCATTAGTCAATCAATCAACCGATCAATAATCTAATTCACCAACTTCCACAAGACCTCTGGTATGTGCAGAAAAGCAACTATTGTGACAGCCCAACTAATCAAAAAATTTGTTATCAATCAATCAATCAGTCAGTAATCCCAGCAATAACGAATCATCACCAGGCCTCATATGGGAGCAGAATATCAAAGACTGGGACTGCCAAATTTCACAACCAATCAAACAATCATTAAATCAATCAACCTAGAAACTATCAATCAATCAATGAATCAGTAATTCAATCAATCAAGCAGTCAGTAATCCCACCAATAATGAATCATCACCAGGCCTCATATGGGAGCAGAATATCAAATACTAGGACTGTCCAACTTAACAACCAATCATTTAATTAATCAATCAATCTAGAATCTATCAATCAATCAATCAATCAATCAATCTTGAATCAATCGATCAATCAATCTTGAATCAATTAATCAATCAATCTTGAATCTATCAACCAATCAATCTTGAATCTATCGATCAATCAATCTTGAATCTATCAATCAATCAATCAATCAATCAATCTTGAATCAATCGATCAATCAATCTTGAATCAATTAATCAATCAATCTTGAATCTATCAACCAATCAATCTTGAATCTATCGATCAATCAATCTTGAATCTATCAATCAATCAATCAATCAATCAATCTTGAATCAATCGATCAATCAATCTTGAATCAATTAATCAATCAATCTTGAATCTATCAACCAATCAATCTTGAATCTATCGATCAATCAATCTTGAATCTATCAATCAATCAATCAATCAATCAATCTTGAATCAATCGATCAATCAATCTTGAATCAATTAATCAATCAATCTTGAATCTATCAACCAATCAATCTTGAATCTATCGATCAATCAATCTTGAATCTATCAATCAATCAATCAATCAATCAATCTTGAATCAATCGATCAATCAATCTTGAATCAATTAATCAATCAATCTTGAATCTATCAACCAATCAATCTTGAATCTATCGATCAATCAATCTTGAATCTATCAATCAATCAATCAATCAATCAATCTTGAATCAATCGATCAATCAATCTTGAATCAATTAATCAATCAATCTTGAATCTATCAACCAATCAATCTTGAATCTATCGATCAATCAATCTTGAATCTATCAATCAATCAATCAATCAATCAATCTTGAATCAATCGATCAATCAATCTTGAATCAATTAATTATCATAATTATTATTATTATTATTATTATTATTATTATTATTATTATTATTATTATTATTATTATTATTATTATTATTTGGCAGTAGAGCCATCAGCAGTTGAGCCATTTCTTGTTTTATGTACTTTAGTAGTAGACCTAGATGTTCTTAGGGTCGCTCAAGACCCATAGATCATCTTTTATGTTTGAGCTGTTTGATGCATAAAACCAAAGACGTAACATTCTTTAACCATTTTACGTATCATCACTTTGCTACGATCGATCATGGCATAAGTCAGACATGTCACAATGCAAGTGATATATCCACTTAAAGTTGAAAAAGAGACTATCTAACTAAACATTCAGATTAACAGTGGCCAAATTGGTTTTTGCCTTATCTTAATAGAACCTTGTGTCCACCATATATCAGAAAGAAGAAAATTAAACAGTTTTTACAGATTCTCTCAAAAGGAGCAAAACGAATTAAGCCAAACTCGTAGTACAGTAATGATATGCAATTCTAACTATTGAACTTTTAGTTTTACTGTACTGTATTTAAATTTGGGGGAATGCAGTGATGGACCACTTATTTTACACATTGTAGTAAATTACTGTTTGTCAAGACAACATCGACCAACAAAGCTTCAAAACCAAATCTTGCCTGCATTCCACCCAGCGAGCCCAAAGTTCATGCGTTCCAGTGTGCATGTCCGAGCGGCTTTGAAGGCTCCAGTTGTGAAATCAACATTGACGACTGTGCTCTGGCCGGACCTAACGCTTGCGAGTCGTACGAGAGATGCCTGGATGGTGTGAATAACTTCACCTGTGCATGTCCCATAGGTAAGCTGGGGATGTGATTACCCATTGGTAAAATAGGGCTGTGATTACCCATTGGTAAGCTGTGGGTGTGAATATCTATAGGTAAGCTGTGGGTGTGAATATCTATAGGTAAGCTGTGGGTGTGAATATCTATAGGTAAGCTGTGGGTGTGAATACCTATAGGTAAGCTGTGGGTGTGAATATAGGTAAGCTGTGGGTGTGAATATCTATAGGTAAGCTGTGGGTGTGAATACCCATTGGTAAGCTGTGGGTGTGAATATTTAGATCTATAGGTAAGCTAGGGGTTTGGATAAATTCATTTGTACGTGAATAACTTCACCTGTGCATGACCTATAGGTAAGCTGGGGGTGTGAATAACTTCACCTGTGCATGCCCCATAGGTCAGCTGGGGGTGTGAATAAATTCACCTGTGCATGCCCCATAGGTCAGCTGTGGTGTGAATAACTTCACCTGTGCATGTCCTATAGGTAAGCTGGGGGTGTAAATACCTATAGGTAAAATAGGGGTGTGAATACCCATAGGTCAGCTTGGGGTTTGGATAAATTCACTCGTACGTGAATAACGTCACTTATGCATGCCTCAAAGGTACGCTGGGTGTGTGAATAACTTCATGTAAAGCTTGTGGTTTGATAACTGTGAATAGCAAGTGGACATGTACAAGGTATCGATTTGACCCTCACGCTTGTACATTTCCATTCGAACCGCACAGTTATGGGTTTTCATTTGACCCCACACTCATGGGTACCCATTCGTCCCACACACTAAAAACACATTTGGAGGGTCCAATGTGACCATAAATTCACACAGTTGGTAGAACATATTACTCAATAACAGTAGGTTATTTAGTAGAACATTACTACAACAACTTCTCCCACGTTAAGTGTGTTCACCATGGTCTGTTTTCGTGCCACCCTCCCTTAGGTTATGGCGGGGACAGGTGCTCAGTGGAGATAAACGAGTGTGACGCCAATCCCTGCAAGAACGGAGCAAACTGTACGGACGGTCCAGGCAACTACACATGCACCTGCCACCTGACAGTCATCGACATCACCAGGTGGGTTTGTTTGTTTTGTTGCTTTTTTTATCTTTCTAGGAGTCTAGACTTCGATATAGTTCCGAACTGTCAAAGCTAAAGCAACACTCATTGAGGTGTAGATCTAGTGCATAGATCTACTTATTTTTTGAATTTCATTCAAGGTAGGATTATTTTTAGTTTCTGAATTAGAACCAGTCCTAAAATAAGAACTTTCCTTCCCACGTATTCTATTATCTGTATAGTCCTGTCTTTTCACAGATTTATCTTTATTGCCTCAGTGTTATATTCATAACCCTGGCTCGTTCAATTGTTACCTCCATTGCACTGTCTTTTTCGAGTGTTATCTTCATAATAAACCTTTCTTTTGGCATAATTTGCAAGTGTTGTTGGTAGTGATATGTCTTTTTTCCCGGTGTTATTTTCATTGCCCTGTCTATCTACAGCGTAGTCTTTTTTGCCTTGTCCTTCTATAATGTCATCTTTGTTGCCTCAGTGTTATTTTCATAGCCCCATCTTTGGTCAGTGTTATAGTGAGTGATCTGTCTTTCCCCAGTATTATTTTCATTGCCTTTGCTTTTGCCAGTGTTTTCTCCATTATCTTGACTACCCACATTATATCCATTGTTCTGTTTTCCCACATTTTGATCGATATTGGTCTAACTTTCCACATTATATCCATTGCCCTGACTTTTAACAGTGTTATCTTCATTGTCCTGTCTTTCTGAAGCCTTATCTTCATTGCCCTATCTTTCCACATTATCTCCATTCTTCTCTTTTCCCACATTATCTCCATTTTTCTCTTTTCCCACATTATCTCCATTCTTCTCTTTTCCCACATTATCTCCATTCTTCTGTTTTCCCACATTATGATCTATATTGGTCCAACTTTTCACATCATTTCCATTGTCTTGTCTTTCTGAAATTTTAATTGCCCTATCTTTCCACATTATCCCTATCGGTCTGTTTCTTCACAGTGTTATCTTCATTTCCTCGTGTTTCCACAGTTTGATCGGACCGAAGGGCAAGTTTTACTCTGGGTATGGAGGCCAGAACTGTGACGAAGACATCAACGAATGCGAGGTCTACACCGACCCTCCCATCTGTCAGTCCAACGGACTCTGCGTGAACCACGACGGAGGATTCCAGTGTTTTTGTCCTAGCTCTGTGGGCGGAAGCAGTTTCTCTTTCGGTACGTACAAAGTTTTTTTGTTTTTTTTTGGTCTAGTCTTCTAGATTCAAGAAAAGATATAATTGAGATCATTTGAAATTAGAATTAAAAAGTTCTAGATATGTTATTTTTTTAATGTATGATTTTTTATTTTACTTTTATAATTTATATTTTTCTTTTTCTAAAAAAAAAAAGGAGATATAACTGAGGTTATTAAAAAACAAAACAACAACAAACAAAACCCATTTGTAGTGACATTAATAATTTAAACATGATTATTTTTCTATTCCTATGTGATTCTCTTTCTACAAAAAAACAACAAAACATACACACACAGAAACAAAAAACAAAACAAAAGATATCATTAAAAAACAAACTTGTAGATACAAAAGTTGAGATGGAACTTATTAATTCTCAGCCCCTATTTAGATATTAAATATCATGATTTTTTTTTCTGTTTTTTAATCTGAAAAAAAAAAAAAAACACCACAAAAAACAAAAAGATTAAACTGCATAGTTTGAGTTTGACTTTTAGCCCACTTTTTAGCCTTTATTGTGCTGACGTTAAACATTTAGCAACCAATTCAAATAAACTCAATGTTCTGACTGTAAACACCTCCCCCCTTCCCCTCCCTGTTCTCCTGCAGGTGCACTGTGTGAGTCGAGCATCATTTTTTTTACCTTAAACCTATAAACCTATTGTTCCTCCTCCAGGTGCACTGTGTGAGTCGAGCATCATTTTTTTACCTTAAACCTATTGTTCTTCCTCCAGGTGCGCTGTGTGAGTCGAGCATCATTTTTTTACCTTAAACCTATTGTTCTTCCTCCAGGTGCGCTGTGTGAGTCGAGCATCATTTTTTTACCTTAAATCTATTGTTCCTCCTCCAGGTGCGCTGTGTGAGTCGAGCATCGAGTACTGCGACCGGCGCGAGCATCAGTGTCGGAATGGCGCCACCTGTCTGAACACTCTGGTCGGCTCGGAGTGCAAGTGCGCGCCAGGATACAAGGGTGAGTCTCTCACGCCCCAGGCCCTGCCCTGTGTCAGTCACATGGACATTGACAAGTGTTATCTATAGACAAGGGGGTGCGGTGGCCCTGAGGTAGAAGATCGGCTTCCAACACAAAAGGTCCGTGGTTCGAGCCCTGACGATTTCACTCCCTACTGGTTGGGTCGGTGTCAGTTTAATGTGACCAGCTGAGACAGGAGTCATGGTATCCCCGCCCTGTCTCGTGTGTGGCAGCACATAAAATTGTCAGACATCAGATTGGGGACTGTACACAATATAGCCTATATAGTGCTGATGTTGGACGTTAAACCAACTCAACAACAACAACAATTACTATAGACGATTGTTGTTGTTTTACCTTATAGTTATCTTCAATGTTTACGCTCTAGGTGAGCATGGGGAGTATGACATTTGACGAGTTTTTACATTTTACACATTTTTTTTTACCGTAAACGTATTCTTCTTCCTTCAGGTGAGCCATGTTATATTGACATTGACATACGTTTACCATGGACAATTTTTTTGTTTACCTTTTACACATTTTTTACCTTAGACCTATTGTTCACCCTTCAGGTGAGCTATGTCAAATTAACATTGATATAAGTTTACCATTGACAATTTTTTTACCTTTCAGTTATCTTATGTTTACCTTTTACACATTTTTTTACAGTAAACTTTTTTTTTCACCCTCTAGGTGAGTTATGTCACATTGACATAAGTTTACCACAGACAATTTTTTTTAACTTATAGTAATTTTCTGTTAACCCTCCAGGTGACCTTGATGAGTGTGTACCTTTTAGAAATTTTTACCTTACACCTATTGCTCACCCTGTAGGTAACCTATATGAAATCGACATTGGTGGGTGTTTGACTTCTACACATTTTTCACTTTACACCTATTGTTCATCTCCAGGTGAGCTGTGTCAAATCGACATTGACGAGTGTTTACCTTTTACACATTTTTAATATTACACCTATTGCTCACTATGTAGGTAACCTATGTGAAATGGACATTGCTGGGGTGATGCTTAACTTTTACACATTTTTCACCTTAAACCTATTATTTACACACCAGGTGACCTGTGTGAAATCGACATTGGTGGGGTGTTTGACTTTTACACACTTCTTACCTTACACCTATTGTTTTTCCTCCAGGTGAACTGTGTCAAATCGACATTGACGAGTGTTTACCAAGGCCATGCCAGAACAACGCCACCTGTACTGACCAGGTCAACGGCTACACATGCACGTGTCAGCCCGGCTGGACCGGCGAGAACTGCGAGGTGGACATTGACGACTGCCAGAGCAACCCCTGCCTCCACAAAGGCGTCTGCAAAGATGGCATCAACAGGTGAGTGTGAGAGTTCATTCCCTTGGTGTTATATATATATATATGGTTGAGGGTTGTAACACTGGAAACCAGATGCGTGAGAAACATAGTGATTGAAAGTGGTATTTCACTAGGTTCTAGATGCATGAGAATTTTGGTATAGGACAACAACAACAACAACAACAACAACAACAACAACAACAACAACAACAAAAACAACAACAACTCCAACAAAGTAATTTTTTATAACACAATAATAATATAATGAAATAATAATAACAACAAGTATTTTGATAGTAACTATGTTTAGAATCAGTTTAAGCTTGGTGTTTCTGGCATTGTATTCACTTTTCAACAGCTTTTGTTTTACAAGCATTTTTTTGTTTTTGTTTTATTAATTTTGTTATATTTCAATAATTCATGAAAATAATTCATCCGTCAAAAAGTGCTGGTGCGAGAGTGTTGAACTGGTGTCCCACTTTGTGGACTGAAGAAGCCTCGGCAAATTTGACCTTGACATCAAACTTCTCCTCTTCTTCTTCTGCAACTTGGTATCACTATCAGTGAAAGTGAAAGTGCAAGCTCTTGCAGTGGGAACGACTTGCTGTTTTCTAACTTCCAAGATACACACTTTCTATTTGGCTTCAGTTCTGCAACTTGTGACTAACTAACTTTGAGAGTCTTTAGATAGGGATTTTCACAATTATTTTGAATGGCATCTCTGTATTTCTATGAGGTGATAAATTGGTTTGATTTTTACATATTTTAGCCTGTTCATACTGAAGGTAATGGATAAAAAAATCTATCGCTGAATTTCAGGAAAAGATCATGGTGATGAAAAACTAGTTTAAAAAAAATGTTAGCATGTTGAAAAAGCCAGAAAGACTGAATCCTTGTGTCTAATAGTTGATGGTTTGTGTTTTAAAAATTTTGAAAAAAAACAAACAACAGCAATGTAGTGTTGTGTTTCACTGCGTGTGTTTAATTTTGATTTGCTGCACCCACCGACACATGCATGACCTGATTGGTTTGCTTTTCCAGTTCGCTCAAGTTACCAATATGTGACACACAGATTTACTGGACATAGGCTAGAAACAGAATTATGTTAGGTTGTTCTACGTGAAAGGAACCAGCGTGAATCATGAACAAGTGGCTGATAATATTATAAGTTTTAAGCTAGAGCTCTTAAAAAGAGACCAAAACCAAAAAAACAACTCTTTATTGATCATTTCCATTTTTAAATTAAGTCGAATGTATCTGATTCTAGAAATGAATCAGAGATAATATTGTCAACCTGAAAGTGCTTTTAAACACAGAATAAATAACTCAAAATCTGAAAATTCTGTTTTGTGCCATATTTATCCGAGTCGCTTCAGAAATGTTTAAATATATATATATATACACAGTATTAGATCATCCTACCATAGTGATATGGCCCATTCAATATATGTGTGCTCTTTGATATGAAAACTAACCCACCCCACCTCCATCGTCCTTCCCTCCTCCTCTTCCTCCACTCCACTTAACCGCGCACAGCTTCAGCTGTAACTGCACCGACACTGGCTTTGAGGGCGCCACCTGTGAAATCAACATTGACGACTGCGCCATGGATCCGTGCGCCAACGGAGGGACATGCCAGGACCGGGTCAAGGTGAGAAGGCGCTGCCAGAACGTTCTAGAAATTTCTAACTTTGGGGGCGAACTTGCTCAAGTGGTAGAGCGTTGGTCTCTCAATTGGGAGGTCTGCGTTTTGAATCATGCGATTTGTCAAAATGTTAATTGTCCGTTTTGGTCGTCTATTGGTTGGGTCGGTGTCGGTATGTGACCAACTGAGACAGGAGTCCAGGTCTCCACGCCCTGTCTCGTGTGTGGCAGCATGTAAAATTGTCGGGTGTCAGTCTTAATCTTGTGGTCGGTCCCTTATATGTATCCTATATAGTGGTGATGTTGGAAGTTAAGCAGCCAACTAAACTCAATTCTGATTAACGTTGCTGGATGTATAATTAAATATGAGAGGCCAGCAGTGTAAATTATACATAAGTCGCTGTTGAAAGTTTAAAGGAAAGACACTCTAGCATTTTATTACCCTATAATGACCTATTTCATTTTCAAATAAATTTAATTATCTTTGTTCTAGAAGTGGTAAAGTTAAAAGTGTTTTCATCAATTCGTAACCTTAGTTGTACGTCTTATCTCGTTTCTTAAATTTTAAAAATTTTTTGAATTTTAGAAATTAGTATCAAGTAACCATCTGAGAAAAGAGTTATGGTATCCCTGCAATGTCTCTGTGTGGCAATACATAAAATTGACAGACATTAGTCTCAAGATCCATCCGCAATATAGCTTTGCTGATGACATTGGACATTAACAACTTGGGTGCTCTGACTGTTTGTGTTTTAATGCACAGTTAACCATTTTTTGAAACATAAATTGAACATAGAAATAGAGAGAGTACAACTGTTGCCAAGTAATTCAAAAATTTGTGTTGCCTGGTGAAAAAAAAGGTTGGCCAAATTAGGAATGAGTTTGCCTCCAGCTAACTCTGCCAGTGTTACGGCTAAGTAACCCCGATTTTGACTCAGATGCATCCAAGTTGTTAAGAAATTAACTCAACATAACTCCACTATTTTCTATGTATCGCCAAGTTCTATGTATCGCCAAAACGGTTTTATTTCTCTCCACCTGCTTCCAAGTGGTTAAGAAATTGACTGAACACAACTCAACTCTTTTCTGTGTATCACCAAGAGGACCAACGGTTGAAGGGGTAGAACATCGGCTTCTGGCGCAAAAGGTCCCGAGTTCGAATCCTGGCGGTTGCGTTCCCTACTGGTTGGTCGGTGTCAGTATAATGTGACGGGCTGAGACAGGAGTCACGGTATCCCCGCCCTCTCTCGTGTGTGGCAGCACATAAAATTGTCAGACGTCCGTCTTGGGGCCCGTCCACAATATAGCCTATATAGTGCTGCTGTTGGACGTTAAACCAACCCAACCAACCAACCATCTATTTCTCTCCACCTGCAGGGTTTTGTCTGTGACTGTCTCCCGGCGTACAGAGGATCCCACTGTCAGTCGGACATCCCTGACTGTGACCCGTCGCCATGCCTGTACGGCAGCACCTGCAAGGAACGATCAGACGTTACGTTGTACGGGAAGGGTGATCCGCAATTTGTAAACTTCACTTTTGCCGGAGCTGCTGGATATGTTTGCGAGTGCGCAGACGGGGTCAAAGGTGACATTTATTTATATTTAGATGTTTAGCTGAGACTTAGGCTCAGGAAAAAATTTCTACAAGATCTTTAATTACAGAAAAAGCAATTTAGCTGAGACTTAGGCTGAGGAAAAAATTTCTACAAGATCTTTAATTACAGAAAAAGCAATTTAGCTCAGACTTAGGCTTAGGAAAAAATTGTCTACAAAATCTTTAATTAGAGAAAAAGCAATTTAGCTGAGACTTAGGCTGAGGAAAAAATTTCTACAAGATCTTTAATTACAGAAAAAGCAATTTAGCTGAGACTTAGGCTGAGGAAAAAATTGTCTACAAAATCTTTAATTAGAGAAAAAGCAATTTAGCTGAGACTTAGGCTCTGGACAAAATTTCAACAAGATCTTTAATTACAGAAAAAGCAATTTAGCTGAGACTTAGGCTGAGGAAAAAATTTCTACAAGATCTTTAATTACAGAAAAAGCAATTTAGCTGAGACTTAGGCTCAGGAAAAAATTTCTACAAGATCTTTAATTACAGAAAAAGCAATTTAGCTGAGACTTAGGCTGAGGAAAAAATTTCTACAAGATCTTTAATTACAGAAAAAGCAATTTAGCTGAGACTTAGGCTGAGGAAAAAATTTCTACAAGATCTTTAATTACAGAAAAAGCAATTTAGCTGAGACTTAGGCTGAGGAAAAAATTTCTGCAAGATCTTTAATTACAGAAAAAGCAATTTAGCTGAGACTTAGGCTGAGGAAAAAATTTCTACAAGATCTTTAATTACAGAAAAAGCAATTTAGCTGAGACTTAGGCTGAGGAAAAAAATTCTGCAAGATCTTTAATTACAGAAAAAGAAAGTGCGGTAGGAGAAGTTAATTTCTAGCGCAAGAGGCAAGCTCAAGAAAAAATGTTACAAGATCTCTTGATGGAAAAAAAATATGGTAGGATGTTTTGATTGTATGACTAGAGATACACTTCGTTGGTTATGCTTCTTTAGGGGCTGTTTTGCTGGATGGGAGGAGCGAAATAACAGAAAAATGATTCAACAGGACATAGTGTAAAAAAAACAGTTATGATTATTCTTGCAAAACTAACTAAAATATTCTTTAATTCAAGAACATGGTTGTTTACACTCCACTAAGCTGGTTGATGAAAAAAAATGTACTTTTTGTAGCAAATAATGTTTCCTACTTTTTTTGTTTATTCACCTGGAATATTCTTGTATTTTCAATCAAAGGGTTAACTCTAAATTAACATCTACCAAATGTTACGTCACTGTCTAAACTGGTTCACATTTTGTTTCATTGCTTCTCTGTTAGACTTATGTATTAAACGACTCTGCTCTTTCGGCATAAGCACTGTCCAGAATGTACTAAAAGGTAGACTAGAAGGAAATCTACAAAATTGAAATCTGATATTTTTAAATTTTTAATAAACCAAAGTTTGCAAAAGTAGAGGTTACTTTTTCTCTCTTGATTCTCTTAGCATGGCCTTATTATGTAAACTATAAACTATTTCTGGTTTTGTATTATTATAACATCATCATTATTATTATTATTATTATTATTATTATTATTATTATTATTATTATTATTATTATTATTATTATT
>RQTK01000930.1:174297-197668 GCA_003991915.1 Elysia chlorotica
TCTCTCTCTCTCTCTCTCTCTCTCTCTCTCTCTCTCTCTCTCTCTCTCTCTCTCTATCTATATGACAGACAACAAAATATGAAAAGAATGTGGAAGCAAAAAAAAAAAACAACGCTTAAGGTTAAACACCAAAGAAGCCAAAGAAACAACATAAAATAAATAAATAAAAAAAACAGTCGAATTCACTTGACATGGTTGCATTCAGTTGATTCTCTACGTTTGGTTTAACTTTAAGCAAAGGTTCATTTAACATCCAGGATCTTTGCATTCCACTGGCATGACTGAGCCAGCATACCTCAGGGGTTGACCGCCTTGCAGACCTCATTGTCTGCTTTCTGTGTGTGGTTACTGCACCAGGTGTAGGTGAAAGTACATAAAGTTCTCTCTTTTCCTCTCTCTCTCTCTCTGGCTCTCTCTCTCTCTCTCTCTCTCTCTCTCTCTCTCTCTCTCTCTCTCTCTCTCTCTTTCTATGTCTCTCTCTCTTGCTCTCTCTCTGTCTCTCTCTCTCTCTCTCTCTCTCTCTCTCTCTCTCTCTCTCTCTCTCTCTCTCTCTCTCTTTCTCTCTCTCTTCAAAGTACTTTAAAAGCCTCCGTTTTTTTTTTCTTCATTTACAACTTTGGAATCACTTTGGGAGAGCGGGGTGAGTGTGCGAAAAGGCGCAAGTGCTTTTTAATCGGGAAGTCGCCGGTACGAACTTCGAAGCCCAGTATCAAACAGCAGCTCAGTTGAGTAGTGAGGCTCGAACCGCGGACCTTCAGCTTTCAATCTCTGCGCTATAGCCGAATGAGTCACCACCGGTGCGCATGATCCTTTTCTTCAGCCAAGCGTGACGCGATTTCACTTCCTGAACTATAAAAAGTTGTTGTTTTTGAGTTGGTATAACGTCCAACATCAACACTATATATGCTATATTGTGGTCGGGCCCCAAGACTGACGACTGACAAGTTTATGTGCTGCCACACACGAGACAGGGCGAGGATACCATTACTCCTGTCTCAGCTGGTCACATTAAACTGACACCAACCCAACCAGTAGGAAGCGCAATCGCCAGGGCTCGAACCCAACCCCTTTGCGTCGGAAGCCGATGTTCTACCCCAGGGCCACCGCGCCCCCTGAGCTACAAAAAAAGTTCATTTTAATAACTTAATAACATGGGGCAAAGTGGCTTAAGTGGTAGAGCGTTAGTCTCCAGATCAGGTGGTCCGCGGATCTAATCCCACGATCGGTAGATTTATTTGTCCGATATGCATCCCCTGTAACTGTTTGGGTCAGTGTCAGCTGAGATATGAGCCCTGTCTTGTGTGTTGTAGCACATAAAATTGTCACACGTCAGTTTTAGGGCCCGTCGTCGTATTGGGCTCTTCCAAGGGAACCTATGAAACGTTAAACCTGGAGAGAAATCTCTCCCTCGATTGAGAGCGAACATAGTAACTTAATTACAGATTTTGCGACTCTCCCGATGGCATCAACGGATGACGTGATGAAGTCCCCTAGGCATGGGATTGTCCAATCGCTCATTGGCTCCGTAAGTTAAAGGTGGATCTATTATTGGACGCCGATGCAGATCCCATGACATGCCGTCTCCATCTTCGCTATTAGTCATGTTATCGTGAGGCCTCTAATGCAATGTACACGACTGTGTAGTGTGTACCTCCCTTGATATCGCCGATGATCAAAGTTACTTCCGTTTAGCTTTGGACAGGATACATTATCACTGTGTACATGTTCCGGGGACCGATTGGGTGACGTATTTTGATCCCAAAGCTGTAGGCAAAGTAACCAAAGTTGACCCAAAAAAAAAAATGCATAGGTCAAGTTAATCATACCATTAAAATAGTAATTACCAGTTGGATCATTTCAAATTTACGTAGTGTAGGCTGAGTGGGCTGAGCAAAAACTTATTTCAGAGTATTAATCTGAACTAACTACTCATATTATTATGATGAATTAGACATAGATTACTATTAACCTTATTGCGCTAAATACAAGTCTTCACTTCGATCATTTTGGTGACTTGGCCTACTTTTATGGAGGACTCGGTTTTGACTAATTGGGATAAATTAAAAAAAAAAATTTTCATAACCCTTACACCTTTCTGAAGAGGAATTTTTAATTCAAAACAACACAACAGCTACTGAGTTAGAATCGGCATTGGTACATGTGGAGACTTCCAAAAGTAGCAGGCCTAGTAACCGAAGTCGACAACTGTTTGAGTTTAGAGTCCAAGCGAATTATACCATTGGAAAAATAAAAACGGTTAGACCATTTCTCATTATTGTAGTGTAGGCTGAGTAGGCTGAACAAAAATTACTACATGTACATATATCTAAGTATCAACCTGAACCAACTCTCGTAATGTTGTATGAAAGATACACCACTGTTACACTTATAACGCTAAAATGTGTTCACTCCGATCATTGCGGTGACTTCACCTGTTTTTAAGGAGGCCTCGGTACATGTATATCGAGACTTCCAAGATCATCAGGCAAAGTTACCCAAGTACAATTGTCAGACGTCAGTCTTGGGGCCCGTCGCCGTACAGGACCTTGCAATGGAACCTAGGAGAGAGGGAGAGAAATCTCTGCCTTTCTCTATATAGAACATAATAGCTTAATTACAGATTTTGCGATTTTCACAATGACATTAACGGATGACGTGATGAAGTCACTTGGGAATTGGATTTTCCGATCGCTCATTGGCTCCGTAAGTGCAGATCCCGTGACATGTCGTCTCTATCTTCGCTATTGGTGATGTGATCGTGAGGCCTCTAATGCCATGAACATTAGTGATTGGGGGGGGGGGGTTAACAGGAGAGAGGGAGAAAGATACGTGTTAAGAGAGTGTACCTCCCCTGGTATCACAGATAATCAAAGTTACTTCCGTTAAGCTTTGGACAGGATACATTATCACTGTGTACCTAAGCGTACATTACTGGGTCCATATGACCTGTCAGCTATGTACATGTCCCGAGGACTGATGAGTGACGTCTTTTGACTGGGGTAAATACAAAATCAATTATTCATAACACTTAAAACTTTCTGAAGGAGAATTCTTTGAATTCAAAACAACACAACAGCTACTGAGCAGCTGCTAGTCTTGGTATTGGTATACAACCATACAATGTCGCGTCCGTATAATTGGAATTTCTTATAATCGGCTTAAGCTCCAATTCTTTTTTTTTTTTTTTTGAATGAAATTAATTTTCTTTGCTACACTGATAGCATGCATTTCGCTCGCTTGATATGTGTCTGATTTTTTTTTTCTTTCTTCCTTTTTCTATTTTTGGATCGAATCGTCCTTATATTGACCCTTTTTTCTTTCCCTCCCTACGTCTCTATCTCTTGTTACATCTCTCTTTCTCCCTCTCTCCTGTCTCTCTTTCTCTTTCTCTCTATCTCTCTCTCCCCCTCTCTCTCTCTTTCTCTCTCTCTCTCTCTCTCTCTCTCTCTCTCTCTCTCTTATGGAGGTGAAAATCTTATGTACAAACAAACAATTAATAACAACTTCGCTTTTATCTACTAATAATTAAAACATTTTAATATTCTTATCAAAGACTTACTCTAGTTGTACTGCGACGGGTTAGTAGTCTGGACTTGCCAACAACAGATACGAGGTTCAAAACTAGTCTAGCTAAGGTGCGCTCTTTTCTGAACGGAACTGTTTGACTTCAGAAAATTTAGGAGAAGCTAAACTAACTTATTACATATTAGAAACGTAATTGTATTGTGTACATGTGTAAATAACAATGTGTATCTCTGATTGAGTTTGATCGTGTGTTCATATGTGTATGTGTATAGTTATGTGTGTTGCGCTCCGAGCTAAATCGAAGGGTTGCGCTGTTGAGATAATCAGATTCCTTTGAAGGTCACCGAACACTGTCAAACAGGCCTGTCACAACATAATACTAAACTCAATTGTCTCATGACTGTGCAAGGGCGGGGCTCGCATTGCATATAATTATTAATCTCTAATTTATATTCTTCAGGGAAGTAGATCTAGTTCTCCCTTCTGATGTTCTTCCACGCCTTGCATGTCCCCATTAGCTGTCCAATTCGTCACATATGGCACGTACAATTGTTAGACGTTTATCTTGCGACCTGTCCACGAAATAATATTAATATAAGAAACTAATTTCTGTATGAACCTGTCCAAGTTCCAAGTTTTTATCCACCCCCCCCCCTTTCCATCCCCCTTCTATTGGGGGGCGCGGTGGTCCAGGGGTAGAACATCGGCTTCCGACGTCAGTCTTGATCCTACTGGTTGGGTCGGTGTCAGTATAATGTGACCGGCTGAGAGGGGAGTCATGGTATCCCCGCTCTGTCTCGTGTGTGGCAGCACATAAGAATTGTCAGACGTCCGTCTTGGGGCCCGTCCATAATATAGCCTATATAGTGCTGCTGTTGGGCGTTAAACCAACCCAACCCAACCCCCCTTCCATTCCCCTACGCTATCAGGTCCCGAGTTATTTCTAGGCCAAAGTAAAGGACAATTAAAACAACGGGGCAGGTCGTTTAAGTAAGTAGACAGATCCATAGATCGTTGTTGTAACAGTGTAAGCAATCTTAGGTTTTATCCCAGCAGACGACGGGGCCGTGTTGTGTGTGCATGTGTGTATATGTGTGTGACAGAAATGACACACCTTAGGAGGGCCCCAATGAGACCGCTAGGCTTAGCTCTAGGCTCTAGCTAGATCTTGGCCCAGTTAGACCCCGGCAAGGGGACAACCAATTTTTGCTGGGGGACAGTTAGTTAGGTTCAGTTACATGTTATGCGTCAGTGCAGTTCGCAGTAGTACACAGGAAGAGAAGGAAAATAATACTAATCAACACAGGAGTAACAGAAAAGTTTTTGTGACAAAGGAGTAACAGAAATTCTACTACACAGGTGTCAAGACTAGATTTCTAACAGGAACTTTTTAGGGACCAAAATCTACCAAACTGTTCATCTTCACTTGGTTTGAAGTTGTTAATCGCATTAGGTCTAGATATATATCTAAATCTAGATAACCCGGAACTTTGATTTCACGACTTAAGTGATTTGTTTGCATTTTAAGTTCTTTAAAGGAATCTTAGATGTGGAAATCTATATCTATATCTATTCTACTTACCAGATTTTAAATCGAAATTGCTCTCTGTGGCTGTGTTTAGTTTGTTTACTTACAGTCAGGCCTACGACTTTTGGTTAACTTTGCTTTTACATGTTAAAGTGCTCGTGATGAAAAAAAAAAAAAAAAAAAAAAAAAAAAAAAAAAAAAAAAAAAAAAAAAAAAAAAAAAAAACTTAGAACTAGGCCGACAATAGATCTAGATTGACGAGAAAATAATTAGATTAGATTGACGAGAAAATAAGTATATTTGGCCCTATCTATATCAAAATCTACATGTATCTAATGGGCCCACTATCTATGTGCTAATGTTATTGTGTTGGGCGGCACGTATCTATGGTTTAGTTGTGAACGGTGACTTTGAATCTCCGTGTGTTGAAAGAACCCTTCGGTTTCAGTTTGTTTTTACGGCACGTCAGCATGGTACATTGTAACGGCTGTATTGTTCTGTTTCAGAACTATCGGTATCTTTGAGACTTTGATATTGGTCCAAGATCAAGTCTTGCTGCATGTATATATAGCAAACCAATTGATCTTTATCAAAAACAAGCTTTCAACAACTAATCTACACAGTGATATGTTGATCAAAATGATCAAGTAACTTTTGATCCGTGTGTAGTTAAATTGTGAAAGCATCCAGCTTGTTATTAATTTACCATTTGCACATCTTTATAATAATACTATTAAGAAATGAAACCCAGTGTGTTCGATGTTAAAAATATTTTTTTCGTGTATCATTTCGCCGAATGGTGTCTGCACGGAAATAAAAGACTGAAAACTATCAAGGAAGTGGCTATTTGTCCGGTACTTCCAAGAAATCGATTAATATGAGTAACCTATAATTAGGCCTACAGATATAAGACTAGTGAACAAAACATAGATCTATATCTCTTCTTCATGTGTTAAGTTTTAAGAAATTTCTTCTCGCGGAAATGTTTCTGTAGTCTGCCAGCTGCACCTTTTCCACGGTAATATAATAAATAAATGTATTGAATATTACTTAAAAGATCTAGATCTATCAATAGCTTTGAGCGCCTTTTCATTTTGTCGATTTTTCAAAATCGGTACCATTACACTGCTTTAATTGGAGTAATCTTTTGCAACCTAGCATGACAGATGGCTGTAAATGCACGTAAATCGAGAGTGCATGCAGCAGTACCTTACGTTTGATTTTTCAGCCTGCACTCTCGCTGGTTTCAAGTTTATTTTCTCGTGTAGCCAATCGACCCGCGGGCATGCCGGGAAATGATGGAGTGAAATGCAAGAAAGTATGAACTATTATAATGATTAAAGAAGGGGAGATGGAAGAAAAAAGATAGAAAGATCGACCGGTGGGTCCGTGATGGGCGTCTCCTTTTTAAGTTTTTAGTCTCGCCGGGTTTAAATTACTATGGCCATCGTTTTTTTTTTTTTTACATCTCCTCTATCGTCTTTTCCCTGTGCCCACCTTTAGTGTGGGTGTGGGTGTGTGTGTGGAAAGGGGCGGGGGGGGGGTAGCTTATTTTTGTAATGCGATTTTTGAAGAAAATTTGTTTTGTTTACGTGATGTTTTCCACGTTGTCATGGTGATCTACAGAGTGCTGCAATGTATAATTGAGCATGGGCAGCTTTGGAGTAATGCTGGGGGACGCCGTAGAACTTCTTGGTGCCTGGGATTTTTCAAAATTGTTCCGGTTTTATGCAAACTTTTACAAGTCGTGAGGTTGAGATAGGTGTTACATTTTTATATTGCTTTAAACAGTGGCAGTTCGGTACAAACATTTTATTCGCGCCATTTATAATATTATTTACTATATATTCAGTCTACCTAATTCATATTGGGTTGCAGTCATACAAAACTACGAGGGGTTGGGTTTTCAAACTTTATAAAAATAGCACGATGGAAATTTAATAAAGTTGTAGAAAGTACGTTAAACAATACCAGTTATTATTTGAGAATATTGTAGATGGCACTCCGTGACAGTGGGCGGTTTGACACAGAAGTGCCAAAAACTTGAAATGGCTACAGACGCTCAACATAAGTGCACATAATTCTGAATGTCGATAGAAATACCTCTTCGTCCGCCTAAAGTAAAATACAATTTCCTTCCGTTTTATTGTGTGTTTTGTTCTTTGATTTTTACATTTAGCTGAAAGTTATTTTGACAACACCAAATTATTATAAAATTGTTAAACGCATGCTAACATTCTACATTTTCGATAATTGAAATTGAAACTGGATGTTGTAAATACTTGTAGCGATTGTTTGTGGCTTTTGCATGTAATATTGTGTTGTGTGGACATTTCATGGTTATTTTTATTTTGTTATTGTGAAAATGGAAATTGTTAAACGCATCGAGCATGATAGTTCATGTAAGTGCGCTATATGACTGCAATGTAATTTATTATTATTACTGCTTACTTTATTATAACGTCGTAACGAAAACATGTCGAGCTAACAGTAACATATTTCAAAATGGAAACTAGAGGTGCGTACAAAAAAACATGTCGTTTGTTTTCCCGAATTTAATGAATATAACCACAGCCAGCCAATCAAACAAAGTAATTTACATTGCTTAATGTAAATTCGTTGTCTACTCAGCTTGAGGTGTGTGTGTGTGTGTCATGTGGGGGGGGGGGGGGGGGGGGTTAACAATTAATTACATGTAAATGTCGTTTTGACCTCCGAGACAGAAAACTGAACGTCTAACCACGTCATGCATCTCTTGTTTCTCCCTCCTCTCCCCTTCTCTCTCTCTCTCTCTCTCTCTCTCTCTCTCTCTCTCTCTCTCTCTGTGTCTCTCTGTCTGTCTCAGTCTCTCGCTTTCCCTTATGTTCTTTCTCCAACTTGCTCTCGCTTCCTTGCTATTTTTTCTTCCCCTCCCTGCAACTCCTCCTTAACCTTCATCCGTTCTCCTATCACTCTCTCTCTCTCTCTCTCTCTCTCTCTTTCTCTCTTTCTCTCTTTCAGTCTTTTACTCTCTTTTCTTATCTCCACCGATCTCTTCCCCTACTCCTATCCTGTGTAGAAAATCGGGCAAGGCAGTTTGTAACATGTCAAGTGAGGTAACTGCGTTTAGACGTTAGCGAAGGGTGGAGTTGGAATCTGGAAAAAAAATTTAAAAAAAAGTGTGTGGGGAGGGGAGGGTGGTGGTGGTAGGGGTTGTAATTAAGACGAGCGAAACCGTCCTATTGTTTAAGGAGTGAAACAACAATGAGCGATGTTCGGTCTGTGTGACAGGGCTGTTGTTGTTTTTCCTGCCTGGGCATGCATATTTTCTGTTTGCCATTCGGGAATGTGATGTAAACAGAGGAAGATTACATTACAGTTAAGAGCTCAACATGGCCGTTGCGTTCCCTACTGGTTGGGTCGGTGTCAGTTTAATGTGATCGTCTGAGACAGGAGTCATGGTATCCCCACCCTGTCTCGTGTGTGGCAGCACATACAATTGTCAGGCGTCAGTCTTGGGGCCCGTCCACAATTGTCAATATAGCCTATATAGTGCTGATGTTGGACGTTAAATCATCTCAACTCAGATCACCACATAATAGAAAGGTTTCGTAAACTACCACAATAATGGGTCGGTGTGAGAGTGAGGGGAGGGAAGAGAGAAAGAGAGAGAGAGAGAGAGACAGGCAGATATAGAGACCGACCGACAAACAGACAGTGAGAGAGAGAACGAATTAGCAAGAGAAAGCAATCGAGGAGCAGGAGAAAAAGAGGGTGAGGAAAACAGTTACTGCATCAACATTTTATAATCACATCAGATATCCTGTGTTAGTATTCTAGATGGACCACTGCCCTGTACTCTTTACTGCGTCCGTGGTAAAACTGAGGAGAGTATAGTAAATTAATAGTTGAAGTTTCTAACCCTTCGCGTCTAGAGTCAAACGGTGATAAATCAAATGTGCTGTTTGTTTGTTTTACCGCTATCGTAGTGTGCGGACGCTGTATCATTATTTAATTAGATCTAGAAAATCCAGATCTAGTGACGTCGTCTCCTACTGGTTTGGTCGGTTTTGATAATAAATAAGAATGGCCGACTTACTAAGGCAACAGTTATGGACGTCTAGAGCTTTCTTTATTCTGTCTGTCTGTCTGTCTGTCTGTCTGTCTGTCTGTCTGTCTCTGTCTGTCTGTCTGTCTGTCTGTCTGTCTGTCTGTCTGTCTGTCTGTCTGTCTGTTTCTGTCTGCCTGTCTGTCTGTCTGTCTGTTTCTGTCTGCCTGTCTCTGTCTGTCTGTTTCTGTCTGCCTGTCTCTGTCTGTCTTCTGTCTGTTTGTCTATGTGTCTGTCTGTCAGTCTGCATGTCTGTCTGTATGTATATGTATGTGTATCTGTATCTGTCTGTCTGTCTGTTTCTGTCTGCCTGTCTTCTGTCTGTTTGTCTATGTGTCTGTCTGTTTGCTTGTCTGTCTGTATGTATATGTATGTGTATCTGTATCTGTCTCTCAGGATTCCCCAGGGAAACCTAGAGACGTTAAAACCCGAATAGAGGGAGGTAGAGATAGAGACAGAGAGACAGAAAGAGACGTAAATATCTCACACCTAGGTTTTGGAACCCATCCACAAGACTACTAGTTGCTCATTCCGCACGTTAAGAACCAGCTAACTATTTATAATGCAGATGTAGCCTACCCACTCAGCATTGCCCTATAGGATTCTTTAGGGAAACATAGGAGACGTTAAAACCCGGATTGAGAGAGAGAGAGAGAGAGAGAGAGGAAGAGAGAGTGTGAGAGAGAAAGGGATAGAGAGAGATAGAAAGTGATATATATAGAGAGAAATAGAGAGAGAAAGAGAGAGACAGAGAGAAAGAGAGAGAGTACACAGCCATCAGTTTCTCTCAATGATTGAGGAAGTAACACAACCGAGAAATAAGGTTATCATTCAGATGATCACATGATATAATTATATACTGTAAAGAAAGAAGAACAAACAAAGAAATCAAAAAGAGGCCTGTTTGTATAACCATAACGTCAGCAATAACAATTAGGTTAAGTTTACAGTAGCACCCACTGTCAAAGTCATAAGTAGACGTCAGACTAAATTGTGGCAGGCTTTACTTCACAGGGTGCGGGGGATTGGGAGGGAAAGAGGGGTTGGGGAGGGGGNGGGGGGGAAAGAGGGGGGGGGGGAACTGGCGTAAGTGGTGTGGGTAGTGCGTATGTCTCCCAAACGGGACATCCCCGTTTCGAAACCCAAGTCACTATCAATCAACATTTATTTTTTCGATTATTTTCTTCCCTAACAGATTGGTTCCGTGTCAGTGGGTGCGAATAATTAAGTGTTTGGGCTTAGGGTTCAAAACACCTGGCTGAGTGGGTTGGTTTCTTAACGCCTAACCTCATCAGCAAGGCTAGATTGTGGACGGGGCCCAAGACTAACGTCTGAAAAGTTTAGCGCTGCCATACAGAGACAGTACGGGGATACTATGACATCTTGTCACAGTATACTGGCACCGACCAAACCGATATTGTGCGAAATCAGAATAATTCATTCTTGTTTAATTATTCGTTTTCGAACTGGGGATCTCCCCATCGAGAGATTAACGCTCTACCTCTTGCACCAGTTCTCATTCTTAAAACAGATGACTCGTTGTCTAAGTTAATTTAAGATCATGTCAGTTGGCCATGTCACGTGATGAATTGATTTCTAGTATCTATAAATAGCGCGGTACGTTGAATTGTTTGAACAGGCATGTGAAATGATCTTCATTATTATTATTATTATTATTATTATTATTATTAGTGTTAGAAGGATGTGAAATAGACTAGCTTTTTAAATAAGGCTTTTCAATCAATGTTTTAGGTACAGCATTGTGATCATGTCAACGATAATTTGCCCCATTATCAACAGCCTTGTGTTTATCTCTGTCTAGTGTCTTTGTTTGTCTCTTGATGTAGAATAGACTAGATTTTTAAATAAGGCCTTTCAATCAATGTTTTAAGTACACCATTGTGATCATGTCAACGATCATTTGCCTAGATCTAATTATCAACAGCCTTGTCTTTATCTCTGTCTAGTGTCTTTGTCGGTATCTTAGGAACTAGCTTTGTTTATCTCTGTATAGTGTCTCTGTTTGTCTCTTTGTAATTGACTGTGTCTCTGTCTCGTGGTTTTTGTGAGTCTCTATCTCCCTAGCGGGGGGCGCGGTGGCCCAGGGGTAGAACATCGGCTTCCGACGCAAAAGGTCCCGAGTTCGAATCCTGGCTGTTGCAATCCCTACTGGTTGGGTCGGTGTCAGTATAATGTGACCGGCTGAGACAGGAGTCATGGTATCCCCCACCCTGTCTCGGCAGCACATAAAATTGTCAGACGTCCGTCTTGGGGCCCGTCCACGATATAGCCTATAAGTTGCTGACGTTCGACGTTAAAACCCAACCAACCAACCAACCATCTCTAGCTGTTTGCGTTGGGCTCGATGTTTTTTGTTTGTCCCAGTCTCGCGGTGTTTGTTTGTATAGTCTCCCTTGAAGCTAAACACAGACACGGGCTATTTTGATAATTCTTGCCACTCAAAGATTTGAACGTAAAATTAAAATGTGCGCCTTTGTTATAATCGGGGAAAGTTTGGGATCCATGATTGGGCCTAGAAGAATTTTTGGAAGTTGTCCAAGGACAATAACTCTTTCGTGCTTTATTGGGATTTGAATTTCGCATAAAGTTATCCCCCGTTTTGGTAAGGAATTGGGATCTGTGATTGGGCCTAGAAGAATTCTTGGAAGTTGTCCAAGGACAATAATAAGATAAGATAAGTTAACATAACTTGACTTAATCCTCTTCGCCCCTATAGGAGCATAGGGCTGCAACCACACTCCTCCAGCGTACTCGGTTCTGGGATGTCCTCCTCAGCTCGGCCCATGTCATTCCAGCCGCCCTGGCTTCAGCGTCCGTACTCCTCCGCCAGGTCTGTCTTGGTCGGCCCACTTTGCGCTTTCCCTGGGGGTTCCACTCAAGGGACTGCCTGGTGGTATTGGATGATGGCTTTCGCAATGTGATGNCNNATNNATGTCCACCCCCGTTTTGGTAAGGAATTGGGATCCGTGATTGGGCCTAGAAGAATTCTTGGAAGTTCTCCAAGGACGCTAATAACTCGACGTGCTTTTTTGGGGTTTGAATTTCGCATAAAGTTATCCCCCGTTTTGGTAAGGAAGGATAACTATCCAGCTGGTAGAACCACCGAAGCCACTGTAGTCACTGTAGTTTTCTAGTAGATCTAAATATTGTTATCCTGTTTGCGCGCCTTGCGTTCTTGTTACCAGACGCACTTAGTAGTACGCACTTCTCTTGCTTAGTACGCTAATAATTTGGTTATAAATTAGGGAGTTCGTATCACAGGATATGAAGTTTCGCAGAAGCACAAACAGCCCTTCAGAAGTGTACAAAGAGAATCCATTTTCTTTCCGAAAAAATGTGATTGTCTAGTGCCATAAGATAGCGAGTTTTGGGGAACTTCAGTATTTGTAATTTGACAGAAAAGGAATAATGTAGGTTTTGTTCTCATGCGCATCGTACGCTCGTACTTTTTGGTATGGATTTGAGAAAATATCAATCGTCAACGCGTTCTAAGCTTGTTGTCACGGATTTGTATTGAACGTGTACATTTTTCTGATGACTTTTATATTGTGTTTGTGCTTTTGCGAAACTCCATATCCTGTGGTTCATTTATTCTCACTATGCGCCTTAACTTTTGGTGAATTCTTATTCCAAATTTTGCATAGCACATTTCCTAAAAGAGCTAATACGATAGTGTGAAATTGTGTTATCTATTAATACTTTTAAACTTGTTAAAATTATTTCGACAATCTATCATCGATTCTATATTTTTTTAAGTAGAATAGCTCCTACATGAAAGAACCAAAACCTGTGTCTGTATATTTGTTCAGAAGTGGATACTTTATAATGTACTGCTCCTTAAGGCGGCACATTGTGTGGTGCATGAACTGTTAACTCAAAGACAGAAAACGCCATGATTGGTATTGCTTGTGGATAGGTTTTCAATGAAGAAGTGAATAATTATTATATGAAAGCCCGTGTTACCAACAGGAGAGTGGCATTTTCACCAGTCTAGACACGCCCGCCAGAGCCCCCCCCCACCCCGTTTTCGCCTATGGCGACTTGGACAAAGCGAAGAATCTTCGATACTTGAAGGTTCCCTTTAGGATTTCTCACATGATTTTGAAGTGACCTTTAATGAGCTACCAACCGTAGAGTGATATTCTCACTGGTGTAGAGAGTCCCACCTCATCATCACGTGGTTTAGAGACCACCCCTCTCTCAAGCATTGACCTGGAAAACTTCAAAAATCTCCGACAGTTGAAGGTCACCTTAACGAACTCTCAAATGACCTTCAAGTGACCTTCAAGTGACATTTTCTTGCCCTCGGCGTTCCGGGAATCTCCGAAAAACTCCGACAGCAGCACCAGAGCAAACGACGGACTGGAAATACCTGCGGATCTGACATTCCTCCCCGCCTCCCTGTTGTTTCTCAGCGCCAATCATGCAGACGTCAGACTGCAACTGCTACAAGCTAGGGCTTTGTAGAATTGAGGTCGGCACTTAATTTACGTGCCCAGGAACTCCATACTTTATTTTTTTTTCGCCCTGGCTTTGTTACTGTGATACAGCCCATGTTGCTGTTGTTGCGAGCTGCTGCCATACTTGCCAATTTGGAGGTCTGAGACTTTCACAACTGTTTCAATTCACACGAGAAACTCTTGCAACTATTTCACCTTACTTATGACACTCGATGGTGGTGAACCAACAGAGACCTTAGCTTGCAGAAGCTGCCCAAGTTCTTTTCTGTGATAAGAGCAATCCAGTCCTAGCAAAGAATTAACAGCCCCAGCCGGATAAAGCAGTTCCACTCTCTCCCTAAGTTCACACAAATACAAATAAGTCCAAACCGACAAGCACATAAACACACTAACAATCCAAAACCAGTGATACTGTTACTGTTAGACACTGTTTTGGCGTTGTACAAATCAAGACAAAATTTTAACTACAACTATAGATCGATGTCTTTGAAAGTTGATCAAATTCCATCCATGGCCAAAGTTACTGAAAAATTCCAACACAATCTCCAAAAACCCACAAGACGGGGTCCATGCCCAACTTCCTTCCCCCTGTCCACCTCCATCTCCCCGTCCCCCTCAAACCCCTCCCGTCTCCGGGTCGCACACCGCCCTGTGGTGCTAGCCTGCCTGTTGTTTTACGTCCTGGTCGTGTGTTGTCCCCCCGTCGCCAGATGCCAGACGCCCCTGGACAGATGCCTCACGGAAGACCTGTGCCAGAACGGAGGGCTTTGCCAGGACCGAGGCTACGACACTGCCTGCAACTGTAGCTCGGCGCCAGGTTTCACGGGCTGGTACTGCAACGTCACGGTAAGTCACCGATCACCAGTCACTAGTCACCGGTCACCGGTCACCAGTCACCGGTCACGTCCACATTAGCTTTGATAGTCCATTGCTTCTAATGACTTCCATTTGTGTCGCTACTGGGGAATTAGCTGCACATAGTAACCTGTGCAAGACGTTTTTTTTAATCCGGAAAGTAGTTGCACAGGGGTAATCTCACTCTCTGGGTCATGGAAGTCGGGTTAAATTCTAATTCTTGTCCGTTTAATTAGCTTGAATATCGTAGACAGGTCCCAAAATTTATGTCTCACAATTAAATGTCGTGTTGCCACACAGAAGTGTTGTGATTCCACTAGAACGCAAAGTTTGAGATGGACACATTATACTGGCATTGACCAAACCAGTGTGGGACAACCATTGGATAAATAACCGAGTAACTTCAATTAGTATTAGGAGCCCAATAGTTCTTACGACAAAATCACCGGTCACCGCTCAGTGCCATGTGTCACATGCTTCTCTATAACAGTCATCACGCTTTAAATTAATCCCAATAAATTTTTCCCCAATCATTTTCGTATCTTAATCTATAGGTTACATTATAATTAAAACCTCAAAACAAGTCATTCTGAGGAAATGCATATGCTTGTTTCATTGCTTGAATTTTATGGAAAGGTGCACACGCCAGTGGCTGGAAATTAGTTGCCGTGTTTCATGCCATACAGAGACAGCGTGTGGATACCAGAACTCCAGTTTCAGCTGGTCCACATTATACTGACATCGACACAACCAGTCCAGAATAAAATGCAATAAATAAATGGGAAGCACCAATTAGGATCAGTAACCAAACGCTGAAGACCCTCCACCCCTTAACATTTGGTTTTGAAAGAATGCATGCATAGTGGATTTGTTGTTGTCATTGTTATAGTTCCCACAGACATTGCGCATTGTTGTCTTTTTCTATAAAAAAAATACAAAATAATCACCAGTCATGAGACTTGTTTTCGAAGGCCATATAAAATAAACTGAAAGTGGTTCATTCTTTGTCCAACTCGTGATAGTCCACAACATAGCCTATATAGTGCTGGTGTTGAGCTTTAAATCAACTCAACATCTCAACATCATCCAACTCGTGAGAGAAGAGAACTTAACTCTCGTTGCCTGTTTCCTTTTCGTCTCCAGCTAAACCAGACATGCTCAGACAACCCCTGTCAGAACGGAGCTTCCTGCGCTAATGTTGGGGTAGGTGCATTATTATTATTATTATTATATTATTATTTTTATTACTACTATTATTATAATGGTTATTATCAAATCCCAAATCTCAAAGTCTTGGCTAGAATGTTTAGTTTAAATTCATTTTTTCATCCAGTGTCTTCTCTGAAGAGGATGTAAAATTACACGCCACTCCTCACTAGCCCAGAAAAGTCTTTTATATCATCCAACCAAGTTTTTTTTTGTCCTCTCTGCTCCACCCTTCAGATTATCCCTACATAGCAATCTATGGCAATTCAGATGTTCAAATTATCTCTTTTTTCATGTTTAAATATTTTGTGATACATTAAGCCTGGGGTAGGTTTGCTATTAATCAAGTCTCAAAGAGTGGGCAGAATGTTTAGTTTAATTTCATTTACTCATCTGGTGTCATCTCTGAAGAGGTAGACGTGAAATTTCATGCCTCTCCTCCCTTTATTGGGCTTCCTGCCCGTCCAGTCTTTTATATCACCCAACGAGTTTTTTTCTTAGTCGTCCCTTATGCTCCACCCTTCAGATTATCCGTACATAGCAAGCTATAGCAATTCAGATGGTCAAATTATGTCTTTTTTCATGTTTAAATATGTTGTGATACATTAAGCCTTTACTGTAAAAATGTTGGGGTAGGTTTGCTATTATCTTCTCAAAGTGTGGGCCGAATGTTTAGTTTAATTTCATTCATTCATCTGGTGTCTTCTCTGAAGAGGTGGATATAAAATTACTCGCCACTCCTCACTAGCCCAGAAAAGTCTTTTATATCATGCAACCAGTTTTTTTTTAGTCTTCCTTTCTCTTTCGTCCCCTCTGCTCCACCCTTTAGATTATCCCTACATAGCAAGCTATGGCAATTCAGATGGTAAAAACATCTCTGCTTTCATGTTTAAATGTTTTGAAATACATCAAGCCTTACTTTTAGCAGCAGACATGCAACTTTATTTATTTTATTTTCGTTCCAACTAGTACGTTCCATCTGACAAAATGTGCTTATATCAAAATCTACAATGCATTTTTTGATCATTCTGTTTCCCAAGCATTAAAAAGAACGGAATTAATCTTAACAGCCTAAGTCTAGTTTTTGTACTCATTAAAAGAGACATCAGTATGTTTTTCATTTGAAACAATCTACATGTGTAGTTGAAATAGGCTGTTGTAATTGCTCATGATTGCAATTTTGTTTTCTGCATTTTATTTACTTTCAGGCAGATTTCAAAGATAATGTATTGGTTCTTTTTTACATGGCCTAAGTATATTTAAAAGAATCATTAAAAAAATCTTAATTTTTCCTCACTTCACCATTTGTATAATGAAAATTCCAAATATAATTTAATCTAATTTTTTTTTTCAATCTACATTGATTTCAATCCATATCTATGTCAACCAATATCTATCTCAATCTTTGTTAATTCTATTTCAACATACAACTATCTCCCATCCTCAGAATTCCTTTGAGTGCAGCAACTGCCCGCCTCTGTACGAGGGCCCGCTGTGCGAGAGGCAGAGGGACGTGTGTGCTGCCAGCAACTACACGCTGTGTCAGAACGGAGGCGTGTGTCAGCTCGACGTGTCAAAGTCTGGCGGATATTTCTGCGTGTGTGACCCGGATATAGGTGAGCTTTCCTAGCCTTCTCTTTTGTTGTGGGGGGCGCGGTGGTCCAGGGGTAGAACAGCGGCTTCCGACGGAAAAGGTCCCGAGTTCGAATCCTGGCTGTTGCGTTCCCTACTGGTTGGGTCGGTGTCAGTATAATGTGACCGGCTGAGACAGGAGTCATGGTATCCCCGCCCTGTCTCGTGTGTGGCAGCACATAAAAATTGTCAGACGTCCGTCTTGGGGCCCGTCCACAATATAGCCTATATAGTGCTGCTGTTGGATATTAAACCAACCCAACCAACCAAACAACCAACCTCTTTTGTTGTCGTCTGTTGGATCATGCATCACTTGTTTGTTTTGGCAATAGCTTGTTGGATCATTTGTCTCCTAAATCACTTTAATTGGTCGAACAAAACTTATTTGTCCTGTTTAGTTCCCTATGGGCTGTGTAGAAGTCAGTATAATGTGATCGGCTTGGACAGGTGTCATGATATCCCCGCACTTTCTTGTGTGGCAGCACATAAAATTCTCAGACGTCAGTGTTGTGGCCCTCCTACAATAGTCTTGCTGCTGACAATGGGTGTGAAGAAACTAACTACCACAGACACTTTTAGATCACTAGTCTACTTGTCATCATCATTGTCCTTATTATTTCCTTTTTAACGGAAAATGTCTCATTTCCTTTACAATTACAATTTCTTATGTCAAAACTGTGTCGAATAAGTTTTTTTAGCTCTATACAAAATTATTGAAGTGATTAACAAAACTTAACTGGGTTTATTTCTGTATGTGGCTCTAAATCTCTTAGCAGTACGAACCCACTCTATATAGGGTGTCTAGCACTATGTTTCTGTACAATCCTCTCTCTTTTTCTGTGGGGTGTGTGGTGGCCCTGGTGTAAAACGTCAGCTTCTGACGCAAAAGGTCTGAGTTCGAGCCCAGGCGATTTCGCTCCCTACTGGTTGGGTCAGTGTCAGTTTAATGTGACAGGCTGAGATAGGAGTCATGGTATCCCCGCCCTGTCTCGTGTGTGGCAGCACATAAAATTGTCAAACGTCAGTCTTGGGTCCGTCCACAATATAACCTATATAGTGTTGATGTTGGGCGTTAAACGAACTCAACTCTCTTTTTCTGTATGTGCTTTTTTTTTCTTCCTTTTTTAGACTATGAAGGGCCGGACTGCTCCATCAAGATTGACGACTGTTTAAACATCGACTGCAACAACGGCAAGTGCATTGATAGTGTCAGGAACTACACCTGTTTGTGCAATACAGGTGAGTGGTTGTTGTTGTTGTCGTTTTGTTGTGTAAATGTTCAGCAATGCCAAGTTGTGGTAACGTTACGGATTTTCAGAAGAAAAAAAAGAAGTTGGCAGGTGATAGATGAATTAAAGTCAGTAAAGCAGTTATGGTTTTTGATGCAACGTGCTATGACACTCTGCGAGGAATTATCCAGTTTACATGGTGTATGCAATGTTGTACATATTATTGTTTTTGTTCTGGTGGTTGTTGTTGTTGTTGTTGCTGTTGCTGTTGCTTTTGTTTTATTGTGTTGTTGTTAGTCTTCACAAAAGAAACTACCGTATACCCAATTTATTTGCTTGGAGAAATTTTAAAGAACCGTAGTTTCAATTTGTAGTATCAAGTTGAAATCAATAACAATACCAGGGTGGCTTATGGTAAAAAACAACAAAAACAACAATAATAGAATAGCATCATGACTATCCAACCAGAAAGTTGATAAAAAGTTTCATAAATAATAATTCAAATTTATAAAATCAAGCTTAAATCAAATAACAATACCAATTGGGAAGGTTATGAAAAATTACCACGTTCACATCACATAGTTTAAGACATATTCCTTGTGTGGGTACCTTTTGAAGAATTGCCCAAAAATTGCAAGTGTAAAAGCCTTTATTTTCACTAATTCGGAAAAGGTGTGCAGATCAATAAAAAAAAAGTGCTAGCACAAGTGCATATCAATGTGTGCAACATGTTTGTAAAGGTCAAAAACTATGATGATGTTGATGATGATAATCACAAATGCTCTAATTTACTCTTTTTACCCTGTGACTAGGCTGGAATGGCGCATTCTGTGACCAGAATATCGACGCGTGTAGCGCCAACGCCCCGGCGTGTCAACACGGTGACTGCAGAGATGGTGTTTGTGAGTGCGACGCTTACTATGAAGGTACGGCTATATACGGTGTTGTTTTGTTTTGTTTTTTTTATCTCGATACGAATTTGTATTTCTTCTCACTTCAGGAAAATATATTTGAATAAAAAAAATGTTTTTTGATTAAAAAAAATAGAGCTACGTTTAAACATAATCTTCTCACTTTAGGAAAATATATTCTGAATTTAAAAAAATTATTTTTTTTTTGTCTCAATACGAATGTGTATTTCTTCTCACTTTAGAAAAATGTATTCTCAATTAAAATGTTGTTTTAGTTTTCTTTTCTTAGGGTACCTAAATTATAATTTTTGACTCAATTCTACCAAAAACACACTCACAAACCTCTCTAAGTCTCTGTCTGTAGGTTTGTATATCAGTCTGTCTGTCTGTCTGTCTGTCTGTCTGTCTGTCTGTCTGTCTGTCTGTCTGTCTGTCTGTCTGTCTGTCTGTCTGTCTGTCTGTCTGTCTGTCTGTCTCTCTCTCTCTCTCTCTCTCTCTCTCTCTCTCTCTCTCTCTCTCTCTCTCTCTCTCTCTCTCCCCTTTCCCCTTGTTGTGTCTTTGACTCTTATATACCCCTCCCTACATTTTTCTCTGTTTCATATACCCATATGCCTGAGAGCCATAAAAACCTAATGTTTTGCAAAATCATACCTAGCTATCCGTCTACAGCGAGTGAAGGGTGGAAGTGTAATGTATATCTCCCTACATCTTTATAAACCCACTACTGAGAAGACAGAAGTAGCCTATATCTGTCAATCAAAAAAAATATTTTCTCCTAGTTTAAAAACCTGCTAGGAACCACATATTGTACTCGGGACAAAAACAAAAGCAAAAAATGTGACCCCCAGAGCAGGGTTTTGAACCATGGACCTCAAGCAATGAATCTAAAGCTTTAACCTCAGCGATACGGCGCCTTTGTATATGTATGATATTTAAACGACGATTTAACAAAAAAAAAATTTTTTTAATTAATGTGTGCTTAGATACAATTATGTTTAAGTAAAACTTTTGCTAATCGTGTTGCTACAGGCATATTTGTATAACCGTTCATTTATAATTATCTTGCAAAGCCTTTACATCCATATTTATACCGACAAAATTATTTTCGATATGTAAGTTCTTAATATATATATTGACTGAATAAACATTGAATTGAATTTATTGAATCCATTTCCAACCCCGTCACAGGCGAGGGATGTGACCAGGACAAGGACGAGTGTTCGCTGCAACAGCCGATCTGCCAGAACGACGGAGCGTGCACCAACAAAGAGGGCGGGTTCGACTGCAACTGCACGCTGGGCTACCGAGGTGTCACGTGTGACGAACCGTTTTGTGACACACAGTGCCTAACTGGCTCCACCTGCCAGATCGTTGGCAAGAAGTGGTTCTGTCTCTGTCCTGAATATGTTGAAGGTTGGTATGACTTTGAAAGCGTTGCGTAGTGTGTGGCAGCACTTAAAATTGTCAGTCTTGGGGTCCGTTCACAATATATTCTATATAGAGCTGATGTTGGATGTCAAACAAACCTAACAACAATGTGGACATGTTTCTTAACTAAAAACTGACAATTTCAAATGCCGCCACACAGAGACAGAGTGAGCATACAAGGACTTTTATCTGAGGCGGTAATTTTATATGGATACCCACTCAACCAGTAGATTTCACAAAAACTAAACATTTTACCTGATAGAATAAAAAAAATGAGTTTTAAGAATCACCTGTTTTTATAAAGTTCAGTTTTGTACTCTAGAAAATATTAAAAGCAATACTTTCTTTTTTCGTCAATTTTATTATTTTTGTGCATGGTTTTACTGTAGAACAATATACAGCATTACATATATACCAACATACATGTTTATACCTGCATATAATTTCTGTTTTTCTGTGTGACCTGTTCCACTACAGGTCCTCAGTGTGAAACCATTGGACCTTGTTTCTCGTCGCCGTGTGAAGACAGCAAGACCCAGACTTGCCTTCAGTCGATCGCAAACGATACATTCACCTGTGTTTGTGAACTTGGTACGTTGACTTTAAATTTACAGGGGTATAAAAAGGCAAAACCCAAACTTGCCTTCAGTCGATCGCAAACGATACATTCACCTGTGTTTCTGAACTTGGTACGTTGACTTAAATTTTTACAGGTGTATAACAAGGCTTCTTGATATAACTATGATAACAGGGATGTAAAGGTAGTTTGGGAGTAGAGACAGGTAGAGGGAGGGATGCACGCAGACAGAGATTTAGTGTGTGTGTGTACATGTCTCATTATGAAAACAGTGAGGAGTAATTAAAAGAGATGCAGACACATTTACTTTTTTTTCAGGCAACTCAATGAATCACAGCGCCGTAATTAAAATAATTGAAGAGTGGTTTTCAAAAACATAACTCAATTGTGTCCATTTTCTATAAATTGAGAAAAATGTCGCATTTGTTTACTTTGGTTTTTACAATAAATGGTGCTTAAATTTATTTATACGGACAAATAAAATCAGTCCTAGAGTTGAATCTTAATTTTCATAGCACAAGAAAAATCTATAGGTTTTTTCCAAAATATATCTCCAAGTTTTTAGCAGTGTAAAGTTTTATCAGTGTTGTACAGACTGAACCAGCCAATAACTACACTAGGGTTGCTATAAAACAGTTCAGCCATACTGCCATTTAGGTTTCTATAAAGTTATACTGTTTTATTCAAAAAAGGAACCAAGCCGTTAAGCAAGTCTAAACAATTGATATTTGTAGGTATTCCGAGGATTTTTTTAAACTGTTTTGTAAAACAAAATTAGCCTTTTTAAAATTTTTTTCTCTCTTTCCCTTTCTCTTAGGCTGGCAAGGGAAAAATTGTTCTGACGATTTGGATGAGTGCAACACCCAGGATGTGACACAGAAAAATAAGTGTGTAGCGGGTCAAAGCGTGTGTAGTAACACACTAGGCAGTTACGAGTGTGACTGCTTGCCTGGGTATATGGGCACGTACTGCGGGACAGACATCGACGACTGCGACCCCAATCCTTGCCTCAATGGCGGTGTGTGCACAGACCGCGTCGACAGCTTCACCTGCGACTGTTCCAACACTGGTGAGTGAACCACATTGTGGGTCAGAGCTAGATTCGGGGGGCGCGGTGGCCCAGGGGTAGAACATCAGCTTCCGACGCAAAAGGTCCCGAGTTCGAATCCTGGCTGTTGCAATCCCTACTGGTTGGGTCGGTGTCAGTATAATGTGACCGGCTGAGACAGGAGTCATGGTATCCCCACCCTGTCTCGTGTGTGGCAGCACATAAAATTGTCAGACGTCCGTCTTGGGGCCCATCCACGAGATAGCCATAAGTTGCTGATGTTGGACGTTAAAACCAACCAACCAACCAACCAACCAGAGCTAGATTCACATCGTGATTCAGACACCATCAGACACCATCTATTTTCTTTTTATTGAAAATTTTCACAGTTAAAAATATATCAGTATAATGGCAATTCCCACAACCAGTGATCTCATACAGATAGTATGCAATTTTACTTTAAAAAATTATTACGTAATTCTCTTCAATAATGGATCTTGTGCTATTTTTTGTTGTTATTTTGTTTACCTTTGAGCTTTCATTATCCTCACCTTGTTACGCGGCCCTCTAGGTCTCCAAAAGATTCCTTTTGCAGAGCGAGTTCAAAACCTTTTTCCTGGCTGGATCGTACTGGCTGAGACGAGTCATGGTATCCGCGCACTGTCTCTGTGTGGCAGCACGTAAACTTCTCCGACGTTAGTTAAGGGGCCCATCCACAATATAGCCCATAAAGTGCTGACATTGGAAGCTATGCAACAACAAGCTTTGCAGCAACTGTCCAAACTCCACCCTTGTAAACAATCTTCTGTTGTCCCCCTTCCCCTCTCCTCCTCTCATACTCCTCCCCTCCTTCTCATACTTCTC